>JAJOZX010000296.1:1132500-1280000 GCA_023014485.1 Bathynomus jamesi
TCATTTATAACTTCTTAATTAACGTTCTTAAAATTTGCAATATTCTAATCCTGCAACTCAGACAGGGATTATTCTTGCAGCCAATCATAGATGTTATGAGTTGATGACGTAATGACTCGACTGTAAATTAAAAACTAATGGAGCCACGTTCAAAACATTCAAAGTGAGTTTATTATATATAAATAAATGAAAAATGCTTTTCAAGTGTGCACACCTCGCACACACTGAATATACGCCCCTGATATATATATATATATATATATATATACACACACACACACACACACACACATACATAGGAAAATAATTAAAAAAGGCAAAACAAAAGCTTTTATTTACAGAACGTGCTCAATATGTCCACAATTGTTTTCAATACACAAATTCAGACGTGATACCCAGTCAGCAAGCACACGGTGAATGATGTCAGGAGTAATGATGTTACATGCCCCAATAATGCGCTGCCGCAAATGTTCAACACTCCTAATTTTCTATGCGTATACCAGCGCTTTCAAGTGGCCCCAGAGATAAAAATCTAGTGGCGTGAGATCCGGGCTTCTAGCTGGCCATTCCACAGGCCCTCGACGTCCTATCCAATGACCAGGGAATTGTTGGTACAGGTATTCCCTTACTTGGGTGTTGTAATGTGCAGGAGCGCCGTCTCGCTGGAACCATGTTGGGAAATTTCCTTCTTCGTTCAAGACACTGGGAAATGCTTCTTCCTTGAGCATACGTAGGTAGGTGCCTCCAGTGACATGTTCATCGAAAAAGAGGGGGCCTATGATGCGATCCTTCCAAATGCCACACCATACCACCACCCGAGATGCACCTTGTTCCTTTGAAGACGTATACCAGTGATGGTTCTTTTGAGACCAGTAGCGGGTGTTCTGTCGATTTACCTCATCATTTCCATAAAAAACAGCCTCGTCACTGACCAGAATGGTGGACGGGAAATTGGCATCCCGAGCATAAGAAAAATATGAATTATGGTTTGTAAAAATAGAAAAATATGAATTTCTCCTGTGATGCGGGACTTATGGGACACCCTGTGTATAATATATATATGTATATATATATATATATATATATATATATATATATATTAGGGCTAGGCAGGGCCGTTTCTAGCCATTAGGGGACCCTAAGCAGTATACCCATTTGAGGCCCCACCCCCTCCATCCACCAACTCACGTCTTACTACATCACCTCAGCACACACATACAAAAAATGGCTGTTAATAAAAAACAATTATGAAACAATTTTAATGAAACATTTATGTCTAAAACAACAAATATGTACTTTCAGAAGACAAACAGAAAAAATACTCTTCATGAAATTCCTGAAAATTAGCTTATACATTATTTAGAATAAATGACTTAGAACTATGTATAAAAAAATAATGCAATTATCAACTACCAAACAATTACTAACTCTACGATACAATCGTGTAATAGCTAACGGTTATACAGAACAGTTTGTATCTTCAAAATTTTTGCCTTCTAGATTTTTTCTGGGCGAAATCATCAAAACATCATCATATGAAATCTCCCTGCCAACGTCCTGGTTGATGCTTATGATGCCAAGGCCACTGAGGCGATCCTGCCCCATTGATGATCTGAGGTAGTTCGTGATTAGCTTCATCTTAGAGAAGCTCCTCTCGGCTGACGCTCTTGTCACAGGTAGAGTGAGGCAATTCTTAGTGCAACCCAGAGATTGGGGTATAGTTCCTCCAGTTGCTTCTGATGAATAAAGGAGGGAAGCTTCAATGCAGTCATGTTGTGTGAAGGTAAAGTCGGCAAGTTCTTAATTTCGAGGGCCAGTTCTCTTCCATCAGTGTCAGAGTCAGCTCCAGAGCTCAGTATCTTAGAGAGCTTTTCACACTTGCAGGACAAGTCTTCCTTGTTCATCGTGGTGAAGTTTAGGAGAACCACAAATATGTCCCTCACATCATCTAATGTTTTGAATCTCTCATTTATTGACCCGATGGCACAATCCACCACCACACTGAAAAATTTGACTTCCAGCCTCTTTAAGGCTTCTGTAAATGGTTCGTCAGGAGCTTCGTAAGCAAAGTGCTTTTTTGTGGATCTGAGCCTCTTCTCCTTCAGCACAGCCTCCACATTCATTTCCTCACATATGTCCCTAGCTACGACTTGTGCTGCAACAAAACCTGTGTTTCTGTCGCTGGTGAGTGAGTCTTTTGTTTTTGTGAGGAGGTTGACTGCCACATCAAACTGCATTGTAGGAGACTGCAGAAGTTTGCTCACATGGTTAACTGCATGAAGAATGTCATACCATACTACCGTGCAAATCTGAAAGCGATAAGACCCTATCTCCTCTGCAAGTGCTTGTGCTTCAGTCCTGGCTATGGCATCTGTGGCATTGTTTCTGACTTCCAATAGGGCCTCTCTGATGTTGTGGCTCTGGTATCGCACAGCCTCAATGCTCTTAAGCCGGCTCTCCCACCTGGTTTCACTCCAAGACTTGAGTGTTATGTTCACGTGCTTCTTTAGGATTGTCCATCTCTGTGTAGCTGCTGCAAAAAGGTTGTACAATTTTTGTACGTTGCCGAAGAAGCTGATGGCATCTGTGGAAGCTTTAGCTGCATCAGCCACTACAAGATTCAGAGTGTGAGCCCCACATGGAACATAGAGTGCACGACAGTTCTTCTCTAATGACCTTGCCTGAACACCTTTGTTCTGGCCCTTCATGTTCGCTCCATTGTCATATGACTGTCCTCTGCAGTCATCAAAGTGAATATTCAGTTCATCTAGTCTCTTCAGAATCAGAACTGATAAACCCAGGCCTGTACTTTCTGAAGTCTCAAGAAAGCCTAAGAAGTATTCTTTTATTTCTGGTACTTCACCCATTTTAACAGTTCTGATAATAATCGACATCTGTTCTTGGTGGCTTATGTCTGGAGTGCAGTCTAAAATGAATGAGTAATATTTAGCTTGTTTTATTTCTGCAACAATGGCATCCAAGATCTTCCCACTAATGGACCCAATGAGCTCATTTTGAATGATGTTTCCTAGGTAACTTGAATGACTATATTGGCCACTTTCGACTCTGCTGATGTGTTGTTTCATCACTGGATCAAATTTGGCAAGCAGCTCAACCTCCTTCAAGAAGTTGCCATTGTCTCGATTGTACAATGTAGAGGAAGACCCCCTGAAAGCAAGGTTTCTCTCTGCCAGTGATTGGATTATACTTACAAGACGTGTGAGACGTGTCATTAATGGAGGTAGAGCGAAGGCTCTACCTCCATTAATGACATTTCAGTTTGGTCAATGGTCCTCCCAGTTTTTAGCCGCAGTTCCAGATCCTTCCATGTTGCCATGTTATCTGCATGTTCTGAACTATTTTCTTGGCCTTTCAGAAGCGAACCAACGTTTATCCAGTCTGAAAGTCCATCCGTAATTAGTTTGTACGACTTCCTTGAAAAAACCTTGCAGCAGAAGCAATAAAGAGCATCATTTCTTCTAGAGTACATCAGCCAGCTTCGCATATTTTTTTCCCCATTAATTAATGTTCTGTACATGTAATGGTAATGAAAGCTTCTACCGTCCTCTCTTTTAGGGAATGTGAAATCTGGACTGATTTGAAATGGTCCTCGAGACACCAGATCTGTCTTCAAAGCATCTGACAGGACAACTGGCCAGTCATACGGATCAAGCGGTGGAGCAGATCTTGGTTCTTGTTGCTCAGTAGAAATGCCTGTGTGTGGTGTTTGAAGCTGAACAGAAGATGGGCCACTTGTTGGTTCATCAGGCTCTACTTCTACTGGTGTTTGAGGTTGCATAGAGGATGGTCCTGCTGTTGGCTCATGATGCTCATCAGGCTTTGCTGAGGATGGCTTTTCCAAATATTTCAGTAGTGCTCCTGAGAAGAACATAACATTATATATTCTGTTAGATTTTGCTAAAATACTCTTTCTTATCTTTGATAATTGATCTGTGTGAACAGAATTTGAGGTGATGTGATCCATTACATTTCACATTTCGAAATATTATAAATATTACAGAGACTAGCTTACTCTATACGATTCCTGAGCACTTGCCTAGCTTGATGGTCTACCTAACCTAGTTGCCTGAACTGTAATCATAAGAATATACAAGTGGCACATCTCACCTGTGCTACTGGAAAGCTTCTCCTCCTCTATTTTCTTCTTTTTCCGTTTTTCAGCTCCTGAAGGATAATGTCGTTTCATATTCCAAGATGCATGAAGTCACATCTCGTTAACCACAACTAATCTGCTAAATAATAATAATCATGATAATAATGATAATAATAATAATAATAATAATAATAATAATAATAATGTTTTTCAATGCTAGAAAAATTAAGCATTTAGGAAAGTATAAGCAAATAGTAAGAATAAAGTTAAATAATATAGAAATAAGATCTCACAATAGTTATTTACACATAACGACCAAAACGTTTCGTTTGTCTCCGTTTTATCACATTTGTCTCATACAAAAACTTTAATTAATACGACAATAATAATAATAATAATAATAATAATAATAATAATAATAACTTCAGTTATATTCCTATTCTTGCCCACTGAGCTATGACCTGGGAGCCTGTCTAGGGGCCCCCTAGTAGCAGCGAGGCCCTAAGCGGCCGCTTAGACTGCTTAGGCCAGGAAACGGCCCTGGGGCTTGGCCTGGCTAAACTCTGGAAACAAATGCTTATCTTAGTGGCTTGTAACTCGACCTAATTATTAAGGTATTACGTAAGCTGCTTACGCATAATTTTTTTAAATGTCTAGTAGGAAGTATGTTACATAATTATTTAAATACGCTAGATCTATTCAATCTTTTGTCAGACTGTGACAAATTATGTATATACGTATACAGCACACATGCACACACGCACGCGTGAACAATGACGTTTAAAAAGAAGACGGGGGAGCACTGACTCTGGGTGGACTGCTCGCTACGTTAAATTCTACCTCATCCTCTCGTCGATTGAATCTCGCTCTGGCAAGGGTGGCAAAGTCGGAGGAAAAATTTCTTTTCCCCGAGACTCATTTCTCGCCCGCTTTTGCCTGCCCAGAATCACTACCCGCAAGGGAATAAGAGTTCATCTCGCCCAGGCAGTCTAATTCGAGCAGCATTGAATTCGCTGGGACCCCGCAGACAAGGCAACGCTTCGTTTTTCTTCGCCGAATTGCACGCCACAGTAGTATTGGCTGCTAAAAGTATAGACCCAGGACATCGCAGAAATAAGACACCATTTCTATTGTTTGATCGCGTTCTGCGATAGTATGTGTCTCCACTAGAGACCCAGGGCTTGCTGGGGCCAAGCAGGTTGCAGGGGCAGGTTGGGGGGTTTCACTAGAACCCGTCTATCGATGCATGCATCAATAGGATCTGACGAAGGAGGTCTGAGGCTTAGCCCGCTGCGGACCAGATCAGGGTTCGCTCGAACTGCATCCAGAATTGCACTCGAACTTTGGCATGACATCCCCTCTCGGGGGAAATGCATGTCAGGGCTAGAGGTTTCCTAAGACCACGGTGCGACTCTAATCACCCCGTCTCCGTGTATGGAAACTGCAATCCTGATAACCAAGCCTGAGGGGAGGCGGCGCTCATAAGTCCGCCATGAGTCATCCCCGCAGGAGATGCGGCCAGGGTCTATGTCATACACCAGCATTCTCACCACCTCCCCTTCCTGCCCGATGGCCGACCCCTGGCGACCCCTATCTCTCGACACACTGCCACAAGATGGCGACCACAGCACTCTAAAGACAAATGCGAATCAAGATTAAAGCAACATCGAAGAAAGCAACGAAAAGCTACATCATCTCGAAAGTTTTCACGAGGGCACGCGTGCCCTTCATCCGAATTTACGGTGAGCACCCTACGTTCACCGCAGTATGCAAGGAGGAAGACGCGTCGAAGCTTCTGGCACCTGAAACAAAAGGGTCGCTTCGTAACGCGGGCATACTAATCCAGGTGCCCCCTGATATCAGAGCCAAGAGCTCTGTCTTTCTGAGGAAACTCGACCGCCACATCGGAGGCCGAACCAAGGAAGAAATAAAAGATGAATTAGAAAAGGAGAACACATGGGCTAAAGTAGAAGAAGTCACAAAAATCAAAGACTACACCCACGTGGTTAAAGTTGAATTTAAGACCCCCGAGATGGCGCACAAAGCAGCGGAGTCAGAATTGTTACTCTTCCAGATGATCGTGACCCCCTCTCAGATCACCGTGGACGAATTTATAAATGTCCTGACTTGTTTTAACTGCTACAAATTCGAGGAGCACCATCCAAGGACTGTCCCACCAAGAACATCACGGTCTGCTCCGAATGCGCAGCAGTGGGACATAAGTGGAACGAATGTACGGCCACAAGAAAGAAGTGCATCAACTGCCACGGCCCGCACCGCACACTAGCAATGGCATGCCCTAAGAAGAAGGAGGCCATCCGACTGAGGAAGGAAAAAACTCAGGAGGACTCGGCCGTAAAAGAGCTGCAACCGTACAGAGCTGCAGTCAAACAGTCCCTCGAGGAGGCTCGCTCCCACCAAAGTCCCACAGAAATTGTCCTCGAAAACTCCAACAGCCTGACTCTACTGACATGCGTCATTTACGCTCATCTCCTCAATATGGGCACCCCAGGCACATATTCGAAACACCTAAACGACATGCTCAGAAGAAACGGCATGCCGGAAGTCAACGCCCCCGACGATGTCCCCTCGGCATCTATCTTCGCGGCACGACTTCCAGAAAGGACAAGTACCACCTCCGACGAATCCGAAATTGAATCCGAACCTGAGCCCGAACCTGCACCCGAACCCGTCTCTGCCCCAGTATCAGATAACGAAGAGGAATCTTCCACGGATGCCCCACGACCCCGCCGCACTCGTGCGGGAATACGGGAGGCACCAAAAGTGAAGCCCCCAACCAGGCAAACCTCTAGCCCCATAACTCCTGAGAAGCCGAACTCTGAATCCTCTAAGCCGATACCGAAGACGATTGCTCGTATCCCACACAAGGCCTCGGATCTGGGGCTAAGGATGGTCGCGAAGGCCTCCAACCCCTTCCCTGAACCCATGGTGCTATCCCAACTGGTGAAAGGGCTGAGAGAAGGATCGTACAAGTACACCTTCGAAGAGAACTTGGACACTACTTATGACATCCCACGCTTGATTGAACAACGAGAAATCACTGTCCACAGTGAGGACCTCGACGTTCTCCCGGACTCGGCATTCAAAAACATTCGTTCAGGAAATGCGACGCGCTCCCCGACAGGCACTGAACCAAAAAGCAAAACCCAATCGACATGCACGCGGAACAAACTAACCTAACGATTCTTCAGCAAAATGTACTGCACTGGCAAACACACAAGACGTCTCTGGCCAATACCTACAGACTAATCGACCCAGACATCATCCTCATTAACTCACACAGTCTAAAGGCACCCCAGAAAATAAAGCTGTTCAATTACAACATTATACAATCGAACAGATCGCAAGAAATGCATGACGGTGTCGTTATTGCCGTCAAACGTGGTCTACGCTTCGAAGAGATTACAAGCTTCGAAGACGAAACACTGGCAGTCAGGTTAAGACTGGGCCACGAAGACCTCATCATTGGGATGACATACTGCCCCCTGAGAAGGGGCACCATCTCATCAGTAGACATAATTAAACTTCTGAACTACAACTGCCCAGTGTACATCATCAGCGACCTGAACGCCAGACATGTGGACTTCGACGATAACTACAGTAACCATTACGGGACACAACTGGCAGAAATAAACAGAAGGAGAAAAATGAAGTGGCTAGGGCCACATTTTCAAACTTTTTACGGCAGAAATTCCGGAACGACGCCCGACAAAATTATTGCCAATAATCGGGCTTACCTCAACACTCATCACTATCCTGGCCCCACCACACCCAGCGACCACGTCCCTATCATCATGAAGATTGCCTGCGCTCCTTTACAAGTCCCAATCCGTCCCCGCCACTCCATCCGCAAGACGAACTGGGAGGAGTACCAGGCTGATCTCGCCCAACACGAGCCCTCAGAACTGAATGGTCGGGGGATAGCAGCAATTGAAGCGGCCACGGCAGACCTTCTGAAGGCGCTGAAGACTGCCAAGGAAAAACATACCCACAATCACAACCGCATTCTGCCACACCCCTCCCCCTCCGAAGAAATGGAAGCCATCACACGCCAATTAAACGACATCAGGAACCAAATGGACAACGGCATAAATTACCTGCACAACAAACTACAATACAACAGCCTCAGAGCTCGACTACGAAGCTTGTGGATTGAAAAAGAACACGACATGTTGAACACGCTCGTCGACAGGATAGACGTAGAAAGAGACCCAAAAACCTTCTGGTCACAGATAAGGAAACTAAAAGGAACATCCAAAGCTGAAAAATTCAAGACACTCCGGAATGAAAACGGAAGGCCTCTCAACTCGGACCAAGAAATAGCGGAAAGCTTTCGAAATCGTCTCAGAAGAACGTTCAACATAAGTGACGAAGAAAATGACCTGTTCGACGAAGACAATGATACAAGGGTCACACAGTGGCTGGAAGACAACCACGAAAGGATCCTACCAACGGATAGGGCAGAACCCCTAAATGCCAACTTCAGAATTACGATAAAAGAGGACACCGACACGATCAGCCTCTTTAAAGAAAAGGCACCAGGCCCCTCCGGAATCACGAAAACCCTGATCCAAAAGTCGCCCCAGAACATACACGAAGAGATAGCAAACATATTTAGCGCCAGTCTCTCCATCGGATACTTCCCAAAAGCATTAAAAACGCAAAAATCATCATGATCCCAAAGGAGGGAAATCCGCAGAGTTCATCGAGAACTATAGACCCATCAGCCTGTTAGAAGTACTCGGCAAAACCCTGGAAAAAATACTCCTTCGGAAACTGAATTTCCACCTCACGGTCAATGGTGCACTTTCAGACGCCCAACATGGATTCAGGAAAAAGAGAGGCACAGCCACAGCCCTCGCCATTCTGCACGAAACGGTGGCAAACAAACTAGCGTTCAGCAGAAGAGTCTCGATAGTACTGAGAGATGTGAAGGCCGCCTTCGACAAAGTGTGGCACCAAGGATTACAATACCGCATCCTCGAACAGACATGGAAGCAAACTTAGGAAAAATCCTTTGTAGCTTCCTCAAAGATCGAAAAGCTTATGTCCAACACAAGACCCACACTGGCAAGCTCTTCGACATCCAGGCGGAGTGCCCCAGGAGCGATACTTTCGCCCACTCTGTACAACCTTACATCGCCCAAATGCCTCCGCCCCCCACACACCCGAGACGTCATCTACGCGGACGACATCACGCAAATAGTAACATCAAACCTCAGCAAAGAGCAACACGCCAACAGGCTGAAGAGACAAATTGAAAGAATCAATGAATTCGAGGAACGTTGGAAAATTCAGACAAACCAACAGAAATTCACAGTTATTAACATTGGCCGCAGGAACTCACGCACTAGAAATAAACAACCGAATCCAACCTTACAAGCAACAAGGCACAGCTCTCGGCCTGACCATCAACAGCTTTGGCTATAAAAACCACACCACAGCAAGGTCAAACAAAGCGAAAGGAGAGCTCAGTAAACTCTACCGTTTCAGGGGACTCTCGGTAAAAAATAAGAAGATGCTGTACACGGCGCTCGTACGGTCAATCCTCGAATACCCGGCAATTCCACTGCACACAACGAGCGACACAAATCTGATGTTGCTACAAAAATACAGAACGCTGGAACAAGATTCATCCTGGGGAAACGACTCAGCGACAGGATCTCACCCAGGCACTGCACCAACAAGCAACTTACCAGCCCTCAATGTGCTTCTGCACAGAAGGGCGGAGAAAACTTGGAGGAAGGTACGAAACACCTCTCCACAGACCTATGAAGAACTCGATATTGGACCTCAGCGCGGGAGAGAGTACTCCTTCTTCAAGAGAAGTCTACCCCGCAGCAGAAACCCCCCACCAACGGCACTTTTCGTACCCTATAGAAGATAAAAAAAATAAAAATAAAAAATAAAAAATAAAAAAATAAATAAAAAATAAAAAAATAAAAAAATAAAAAATAAAAAAATAAATAAAAAATAAAAATAAATAAATAAATAAAAGAGGTAGAAAACCCAAACTATAAGCTAACAAGTCAAGCACCCGACAAAAGCTTGAACGCGCAAGTAAGGTGAAACACCCATCACCCCACCTTAACCCCCCACCCAAAAAAAAAAAAAAAAAAAACGCATCCTTGGTGAGCCCGAGGACCTATCAACTCTTCATCTATATTTCCCATTTCCCCACTTTCTAACATCACTGAACAACTCTAATTTAGCCTCTTATAACGTCAACTCACTCACTGACTCTGCTTTTGGGGAAATGGAGTCAAGTGTTACTAAGCGACAGAGCATCTGCTAGCTGACTCACTCAGATTTCTGTGTAGGCTGAATATTCAATATTCAATAGTCAATATTCATGAAACCAATAATAATTTTAAAACTTCCCTATATCGTAAGAAAACTTTCACAGGTCTAGGTATACGTTTTTTAAGTGATGTTCCTTTTGGCTTTAAAATTAATTGCATTAAAACCCTTATTGACTGTGCATTCAAGGTTTGCTCCGATTATTTTTCTTTTAATTTTGAGACGTGTTTTTTTTTATTATTTTAACTCTAATTCTTATCCAAAGGACTTGATTGTGAAGCATATTTGAAACTATTTATGTCATCATTTTAAACCCTAACTCCCCGCTCCCACTGCTCAAAAAGGGAAAAGATATACAGGGTGTCCAGAAAGTCATGTTCCAGTTATTATAACGAAACCAAAAAGAGAGAATAATGCAGTTTTTTGCATTTTGTTGCTTAACTAATGAAGTTTTTTTCTTGATTTACAGGTTGTTATCTGACTGTCAAGTTGCTATTTATAGAAGCTTGAACGAAAATGGCGACTACACAAGAGAAAGCTCAGTGTGTAATCTGGTTTGCGGAGTCGAAATCAGTGACAACTGTTCAACGGAATTACCACCGTCAATATGGCAAGGATCCTTCCTCCAAACCCAGCATTAGGAGGTGGTTTTGCAAGTTTGGGGAGACAGGAAGTGTGATCGACTCGCCAAGATTCGTCCAAGAAACGTTCCAACGCAGCCCTAGAAAGTCTATTTGTCGGGCTTCTGATTTCAGACATATTAAAGTCAGAGGGAAGAGATGGAGGAACAGCAACGGAATCGTCCATAGTTGAGTTGGAAGCGAAAGTTTGAGCGAAGAGTCCGTTTGTCAGGAGAAGAGATGGCAACTGAACAGTCGGAATTGAAAAGAGGAGGGAAAGAAGAGGAAGTAAAGTTGTTGAAGAGGTGCTCAGCTAGATGACAGAAAGAGCGAGAAGAATTAAAATTGGATAGATTTTCACATTTTTGTCGGATGAAAGAATTTTTGGCGAGTCTAATAACAGATTTTGCACGACTTCGGCAAAAATATCAGCTGAGTGAGAGTCAGGAGTTGGATAGCGACGGTACCTTCTGAAAGCCTTCTCTCTATTGTGGATAGCAGTAGAACAAGTAGAGTCAAACCAAGGTTTTTTTTGCATTAGTGGTAGGAATAGAATATGGAATGTACTCCTTCATGCCCGAGAGAATCACCTCTGTGATGCGCTCAACACACTCGGAAGGGCCCCGGCCACGGAAGCATTAATCATTCCAAAGTGCCAAAGTGCTAAAGATCCCTCTCTTGGGAGGATTCAAAGGTAGAATTCGAATGATAGGACAGGAAACAGATATAAGATTGTGATCGGAGGAGCACAACGGAGAAAAAGTTTCACAGAGTAAGAAGGATGAGAGCTAAGAAATATATCTAGAATGTTGGCCCTATCTCCAAGACGATCGGGGATACGAGTAGGGTGCTGTACAATTTGCTGCAGGTCATTTAGGATGGAAAAGTTGTAAGCTAGTTCACCAGGGATGTTAGTGAAATGGGAGGAAAACCAAACCAAAGGTGGTGTTGAACATTGAAATCTCCTAAAACGGAAATTTCAACGAAGGGAGAGCGAGTTAGAATGTATTCCACTTTAGAAGTGAGGTAGTCAAAGAATTTTGGAAAGTCGGTAGAATTGTGGGAATTATTTCCCACAGTATTTAAATTTATATGGTGTAAACATAGATATACTCTATATACTATTTCTAATCCAAGAGAACGCTCCCTTGAGGAATGACGCATAACATTTTCAGGCTCCGCCCATCGTGCGCCATCTTCAATCTGGGAGCTCGTAGTTGAAAAAGAATCATGGTCACTTGTTCCTCAGTTTTGCTGCCGTAAGGTTGTGCTCTGCTTAGATTGCAATTGATTCTCTTTGAAATCTTAAAAAAATTTAACTTGATTTACTGTAAATCTCTTTTGAAAGGAGTGTTCATAACCTTGTTTAGGCTACTATCGCCACTAGTTCTCAGTACTTTAAGCTTGAGTTTTGTCCTATTTCAGACCCAGGAGCCATTCTGCTCATTGTGTATATATTGTAAATATTTAATTGGGCTATAAACATAATTATTTAGATAACTGGTAATATTTATATTAAAGTTAAGTTAGATCGCTGACGGTACTTTACCTTAGGTATTACCGTGGATTAAACTGACCGTTACGTATTAGGTTACGTAACCCCACTCTTATCTGCTCTGTGGATTTGAGGAGCCTTGGAATTAATAATTTCGATTCCTCTTATCCGTCGAGTGGATTTAAGAGTAGTAGGTCTAGGAGTGGTTAACTTGCTGGCCATTATTTACTCGATCAGAGTCATTCAGACTGAGTCGAGTTTAACTCGGGTACGGCTTGGGTCGAAGTGGTGATTGGCATCAAGAACTTCGTTACTCGAAGAGCTATCACCCCTCGAATGCTGTTCATCCGAGTTTTGGTTCAAAGAGTTCCACCCAGGCCATAAGTCGCTCATTTTGTGTGGGACCTCCAAACTGCTCCGAATCGCAGTTGAGGTCAGAGCGTGTCTCGATTGAAGGTTGGTTAATCCTGGCAGTTTGAGTCAGGTTGTGTAGCCCCTCGAGTCCCCCCAATAATTTGGTCCTTTGAACCGGATGTTTATAGCCTGATTAACCAGCTCTATTAGCTGAATTCGGTTCTGATTATAGTGTGTTAACGTTTGAGGCCATAATCAGCCTTTTAAAAATGTCTTCCGAATATCAATTGGTTAAGGACCTTACCCAAGCTGGCAAAGATCTCGGCTATGAAGAAGAGCTCAGAGATTGGGTATCTAAAATGCAGATAGCTGAGCGTCAGCGAAGGGCTGAAGAGTTAGAAATGAGAAAGATCGAATCAGCAGCGAAAGCCCGTGCTAAGGAATTGGCGGCGAAAGCCTGTGCTGTTGAATTGAGAAAGTTGGAGTTCGAATTTGAGCAAACGATTAAGCTTAAAGAGCTAGAAATCGAGCAAGAGCGCGTGAGAGCGCAGGCTAACCGGTCCTCAAAGGAAAATGGGTTTTCTTGGGTTGCAGGTAATTCAGTAATGTTGCTACAATTGCAATTACCGATTTTGGAGGGTAAGCCCACTCATTGGTTTAAATTTTTTGATAGTTTTAGTTCATCAGTGCATACGCGCACGGACCTAGTCGGTTCTCAGAAGTTTACCTATTTAAGAGGCCAAATATGGGGAGAGGCTTCGAAGCTCCTCTAAGGGTTTTCATTAACCAATAATGATTACGAAGAAGCATTTAAATTTTTTCAAGAAACTTTTGGGAAACCACAGCGCATCATACAGGCGCATATTTACGCCTTGTTCGATCTAAAGCAGTGGTTCTTAACCTGGGGGGCGCGCCCCCCTAGAAACAGGAATTTCTCTAATTGTATTTGTTATTCTCTTAACGAGAGCATGGGCTAATATTGAGAAGTTATTGAGAATGTTATTTTGATTGAAGGGGGGCGTGGAGGGAAGGACCAATTCCTAGAGGGGGCATGGTAGTAAAAAGGTTAAGAACCACTGATCTAAAGGGTCCCGCCGCAAGCGCTAAGGACTTGGGAGCATTCTGGTCCGAATACGAATGCCACTTGAGCGGATTAAAATCCTTAGGAGTTAAAGTAGAAGATAGTGGTTTTGTTTTAGCCGCTTTTCTTATTAGAAAGTTATCTAATAAGGTTAGGGATAACTTAAATAGGGCCAGAAGATCCAATTACTGGGAATTAGACTGCTTTCGAGAGGCCATGAATGCCGAAATAGAACACACACAAGATGTTGAGCCAGAAGTGAAGGCGGAAACGTCGGTCCCCCCGTAAGAGGGAACAACATAGTCACAGGATAGGAAAATGAAATGATTCACCCTATGAGAAATATAATAAATTTACAGCAGACAATTTTAACGTCACTGCTAAATCAAAGGAAAAAGGCAGGCAAAAGACGGACTCAGAAGTTCGTAAACCATTCTGTAAATTGTATTTTAAGGAACATGTGTCAGAGTGTGATTCATATAAAGATGGCAAGTGTAGGGCAGAACGAGCAAAGGAGATGCACTTATGTAATCTTTGTCTTGGAAATAACCAAGTAGTTAATGACTGCCGTAGCAACCAGACTTGCCGACGTTGTGAGTTGAGGCATAATACTGCTTTGTGTTATAAGCGGATGGAATAACCGGTACAAGTCGAAAATACGACTACTGTATCAGCAGCCGCTTCTAACCAGGTACCTAAACTAGCCTCTGGTATCGCGTTGCCAACAGCCATGTTCGAACTAAGAACGGATAAAGGTGCAAAGGGTGTGCGGACGTTATTCGATCAGTGCACCCAGCGCACCCTCTTGCTTAAGACCACCGCACGCAAATTGCACTTAAAGGCTAATTCAACTATGACCCTCTCGATTGATGGTTATGATACATAGGGAACGTCGCAAACTTACGACACAATACGTCTCCAAATTAATTTTTCTAGGGGTAATGTACAAATTGAAGCAGTCTTGGTAGAAACATTGCCTTCTCGAATAAGTATCCCAGGTTTGCAGGCTACGGTACACTCTAAAAAAGAGGGGTATCATGGTAGCCGACCATATTAGTCGGACTCTATTGGTAATGTGGATTTACTAATCGGGGCAGATTTCTACTACCAATTTATAACTGTCCATAAGGTTGTAGATAAAGTACATTTATTGAAATCCCCAATGGGGTACCTAATATCTGGTCCTTTATGTGAGCATGGGAATGAATTTCCGGAAGTAATTACGGACGTAATAACTGTTCTACACAATGGAACAGAACATGGGGACATAACCACTTCCCTTCAAGGGTTATGGTCACTGGATACGATAGGCATTCGCCTTCATCCAGATCGTCAACAAGACCAAACTCTGTAAATGTTTAATGATAATACTAAATATAGAAATGGTCACTATATCACCAAGTTACCATGGAAGCCCAACCATCCTAAATTAAAGGACAATTATGGGTTGGCTCCGGGTAGATTAAACTCTACTTTAAACCATTTAGGATCTAAACCCGAACAGTTACAACTTTATGACAAAGTGATAAAGGAACAACTCTAAAAAGGTTTTGTAGAGGAGGTAAAGCCTACTACTACTCCTCTACTGCCCAAAGGTAAAGGTGTACATTACTTAGCTCACCATGGAGTCAAAAAGGATTCCGCGATTACGTCTCTGCGCGTAGTTTTTGATTGTTCTGCTGGTAACCCCAGTTTGAACCAATGTTTATATTCGGGACCGTCTTTGGTGGAAGACATTGACCACATATTTTTACGTTTTCGCTTTAAGTGTTACGCATGTATCAGCAACATCGGCAAGGCCTTTTTAATGATAGGCTTACACGAGGAGGATCGAGATGCGACTCGATTTTTGTGGCCTAACGAGCCACACACGCCGCACTCGTGTCTAGTTACAAATCGGTTTAAAGCGGTATTGTTTGGTGCAACATGCAGCCAATTCTTGCTGAATGCGAAGATCGCGCACTACCTACAAAATAAAAACTCCCCTGCCATAGTCAAACAATATATATTTGCAAAAAATGTAACGTCCCTATGCATCTCAAATGTTCGGTTGAATACCACACAAATATGGATTCAGAATAATGTTTTCGTTGAGTATGTTTGTCTATGCTTGCTTTGGTTTAGTAAATAACAATTATATGAAATCTGTTTTTCTTTCCTTTTCCTTTTTCATTCTATTTACCATTGTATATTAGAAATGACACAGAGAAATGGTCAGTTATAGAAGTGTACTGTATTCCCAGCGATGCGTTCACGCAACAGGGGGGAGACACCGTGTGCCCAGTGATGCGTTTACGCAACGGTATTTTTTTAACTATAATTTAAAATATACTTGTCAAAAATGATTATGAACACCAGATATGATCTATTTGCATCATAATATATGGCATATATGACTTTCAGGTGTTTTAAAATACCTTCATTATTTCTGGGCATATATGGGTTAGGGGCACTATAAGAGGCCGGGTGTTGGACGACGGAGTCATATGCATCCGACAGCTGTCGGATGAAGGATCTCCTCTTCCTCTCTTGCTATCTCTTTCTGCTCCTTTGGGGGGTGAGGAAACCCCTTCCTCCCCAAACAGGCGCCCTTAGGTTAGGTATGCCCCTTTGGGGGGTTCAGCTTGGGGGAACTCCGCCTCCAAGTTGCATACCCCATGCAATCCCATGTGTTTTTTGGGTTGATGGCCTAAGTGAAAACCGTGTCACTGGTGTGAAGACTGTGTACTCCTTTAACGGATGCTGGTGGCATAGATGCCCCCGTCCTGAGTGCGGAATCGCCGGAGATATCCATGGTAGATCTCCTGCCGACTGTCTTGCATGGACCAGCGCCCGCGATCAACTTATAGGGTCCCAGTTCACTCACAAAGTCTTGTGGGAGCATGAATATGATGCACGGATGGAGACAGACGAGGTGTACCATGAGGAAATAAACACGATCAAGCGTTCAATGGTACTGGATCCTCTCAAATGCGGTGATAGCTTGTTAGGTGGGCGTAAAATCCCTTCAAGCTATACTTTCCACCTACGGAGGGTGTGAAACCACTACTACGACTTCTGTTCTTTATACCCATACGTGATGAAGAACAACCCGTACCCCGTGGGTGCTCCTGAGAAATTGGTGGGTCCTAGCCTGCCCTCCATCAATGAATTTTCAAGAAATTTGAATGATCGCTACTTTGGGCTCTCTTTCGTAGACGTGCTCCCCCTCGCGATTTATGGATGCCGATCTTACCCGTCGTCATTGACCACAAGCTCATGTTTCCCCTGTGCGTGAAGTGTGCGGAAGAGAATAACGGTAATTGTAACCATACACCCCACCAGCGTAAGATCAGAGGCGTATATACAAGTCCTGAGCTGGCCCTAGCCGTACGCCATGGGTATAGAATACTGAAGATACATGAGGTTTGGAGGTTTCAGAAGCTACCCAACCTTTTCACACCGTATATAAACGCATTTTTAAGGATAAGGTTGAGGCATCAGGGTATCCGCGAGGAGTTGACACCGAAGATGAAAAGTCTGCCTATATTCAACGTTACCGCGACCACGAAGGTATACAACTTGATCGCGCCCAAATTGCAAAGAATCCTGGCAAGCGCTTTAGTGCAAAGTTGTGTCTAAACAGTCTATGGGGAAAATTTGCACAGAATACTGGCAAGGGAAACGTTCATTTGGCACAAAGCTATAGCGAAGTCTGGGATTATGCCAACGCACCCGATAAAGAAGTCATGGAAATCGTGAATGTAGGTAATACTTACATAATAAAGTACAACACTGAATTGGCCACAGATACCTCAAGGGTTACAAACATTCCTGTAGCCAGCTTCACAACAGCCTACGCCCGCATCAAACTTTGGGGTCTATTGCATTCTCTTGGGCAGAGAGTCTTGTATGCCGATACAGATAGCGTGATATTCACAGCGAGAGGGGTGAATACATGCCTGCTATTGGTGAATTCCTCGGCGAGCTCACTGATGAGATCAAGGATGAGTATGGGGACAATGCATACGCCGACTCCTTTGTCTCAACAGGACCTAAAACTTATGGGGTACGGGTGAGGATAGGGAATGAAACGAAATATATCGTGAAGGCAAAGGGTATCACGCTTAACCAAGCGAATCGGCGGGTCGTTAACTTTGATTCGCTGAAGGATCTAGTGTGTTTGGACGATGATGAGGGCGAACGGCCTCCCCAACTAGTTGTAGGCACCCACAATTTTCGGGCGCAGAAGCTGGGGGGCGTGAAGGAACTTAGGGGTACAAAGGTGTGCCGTAACACCTATAGGAAACGTTACCAGTTACCTGGTACCTATGATACCGTACCCTTTGGTTACCATAAACTTTGATGGGTCTATTGCTAACTTATTCATCACACATATTTGTAAATATATATGTATTGAGAACAATCTTTGATGTGCCTATTGTTAACTTATTTATTGCACATATTTCTAAATATATACATGCTAATTATTTTGTTTATTAAATAAATCATGCATCGACTTTGCGTGTGTGCGTGTGTGCAGTAAAGTTAAGCCCCGCCCACTGTAAGACCGGGGACGTGATTCATCCCGTAGCCTGAGCAGACCTCTGTCCCCGCGTTCTCAGTTGACCTCTGTATACCCTTGAGCTCAGACGTGTATTCTATCCCGCGTAGAAGAAAATGGCCACCTTTAATATCGCGTGTTCAACATTTATGAAGTGGTATTCTGTAAAGGGCGTAAATGTAGTGGATACTGAAAAACTCCCTATCCCAGCCTCCTTTGACTCTTTTAAGGATGCATTGAATCGTGCGAAGGGTCAGGCTATTCAAATACTCTACGGATATTCTGGGGAGGGGATTGTAGGATTTCGCAGTACAGACGATGTACTGAAGTATGTTGTAGAACTAAGCTTTATAAAGGCACACGTGCACCGCGTGGTAGAAGAAGCTGCACGCTCAGAATCTAAACAACAGTTAAGGGTAGTGAGTATTGTGGATGAGTGGTGTGATAAACGGTATTATATCATGCTACACCATGTCGATTACTCATACCCTACGACTGAAAATGTGAATCTCGTTATCATGGACAATCTTAAGTATTTTTACCACTACATTAATATATATCATGATGAGGTTTGTAGTGAGGTTGTGGGTAAAGGGTTATGTGAGTTTTTAACAGATTTTAGAGATGAGTATCGCTTGTTAAATAAAAAGCCTAAATCTGAACATATGTTTCTCTCTAACAGCGCCCCGCAGTGTGAAGATTTTTAGGAGAGATAAAACATTATAAATTGTGCCTAGTTCATGAAATTTACCCTGAGGGAAACTGTCTGGTGCGTATTCGGGGGAGTGGTAGTGATAAAACGTTATAACCGAAATTAGTTATTTTACCGTAAAATTTCTCAAAACGCCTACCCAGTATAATGGGGTACAACAATTCATGTTTGGCCAGCTCCGCACAGGTTTCATTAGATTATGGTGCGACTCGCACCTCACGGATCATACGGGTTCGAACAAACCCATTCGCGTATCATCAGGGTGAATCAACCGCCCATCGAACCGTTCCTGCCTACCTGCGTGCCTCACACGGCTCATATTCTTCTCAGAGCTTGCTCCGAGTGGATGTGACGTAGTCATCTCGATGAATACAATGGAACTCCCTTTGAGAAGCATTCTCAACGCCTCGTACGACGTCTCCGTGACGAAGTCGTTGCGTGTGTTCAGGCGGGAAACCGGCACCATTAACTGTTTGCTTGAAACGAACAGTAGACCTGCGAGCAAGCGCAACGTTATTTATTTAAATCTTGAGGAGATGCATAAAATCTTCGCGGTAGTTGAGAGGTGGGCTGAGGACCGCTATAAAATACCAGCTGACGTAGGTATAAGAGAGGTGATTAGTGAAGCCTCCTCATATACCGTTGTTTGTACATTGAGTGTAAATAACAATCAACCATGCGTTGATATACGACTGATGTGGAAGAACACGCTGATAATGGCGTTCTTGTTCCTACACGAAACCGTTTCATCCTCGACAGAATGTTTGAGATCGTTGGATTCCGTAAGCTGAAGCCTATATTAGACACACGTATCTCAGACATGATTTACTTTGACACAATACTTGAATACGCTTACACCTCTGCTCGACGGATTTGTTGAATGTAGGAATGTGCAGGGAGAGAACGGGCTAGCTCTGGATGCGTATTTAAAAGGCTTAGACTCTTCGAAATATCCCGAGCTTTGGTACAAAACGCTTGAGAGGTACAGAGCCGAGCTCGCCTACACTGTTCACCCTGAAGAACTGTACCTCTATATAGTAGATAGCTGCCGTTACGACTTGGAAGATTATTTCAATTGCTGCTATGCCGGGTGAAGAAGAGTTCACGATTGAAAAGTTCGGTACGTTAAGAAAAAACCCTCGATTGGAAAGGCATGATTATAAGCTTGTATTTAATGACATAGTTAACGATGACGATTTTGCGCGTGCTTTTGATTGCGTTCTAGTGGCGCTTAAAGACAACTTACCTGCCGAGTGTAAAGTAGGTACAAAAATAGTGTTGAAAGATATGAAAGCCTTTTACATCGAATATAAACCGCTGTATCAGTTAAGCGGCGAGATGATGCTTGAGCGGTTTTCCCACATCGTGCAGAGTAATGCCGATGTTGATGTAGCATCAATCAGCATTGAATTTACCGTTTTGTACCGTAGAACGTAAAGACAATATATATATTTTTACTGTAATATTTTGCTAATACTACATTTTGTACGATTATATATAATTAATATAAATATATATTTTTCTAATATTTGGTTAATGCTGTGTTTTGTACAATTATATATAATTAATAAACTATATTTTTCCTGTACTAATATTTCATAATATAACTTTTGATAATATAACTACATATTTTTCTAATATTTGATTAATACTATACTTTGTATGATTATATATTTTCCATGTTTTGTACGACTATATATAATTAATATAAATATATATTTTTCTAATATTTAGTTAATACTATGATTTGCATGATTATATATTCCCCGTTCTATTATTTGATCATATATATATATATCCTATTGTAAAGGGTGTCCGAGAATTATCTGTACAATTTTTGGCTGTTATTAAAAGTCAACCATGAAGTGTAGAAATTCCAGTGTTGTCCCATTTTACAGAGAATCTCATTAAGTTTTTTCTGATACCACGTTTTGACAAGTTTTTTAGAAATGTACGCGGGTGAGAGACATTGATGATTTAAAAGCAAGAATCACAGCTGCTATTCAGCGAATTGATGTGGATATGCTGCAGCGTACATGGCAACATTTGGAGTATCGATTGGATGTTTTGCGAATCACTAATGGTGCACATATCGAATGTTTGTAACAACGTTACTTTAATAAAAGAAACTTTTGAAAATACAGATTCTAAATAATCTTGTTTAAGAATTTTACGTGTTATCAAGAATTTTATTAAAAGATGAAATTGTACAGATAATGTTCGGACACACTGGAATTTCTAAAAAACTTGTCAAAACTTGGTATCAGAAAAAACTTAATGAGATTCTCCGTAAAATGGGACAACACTGGAATTTCTACACTTCATGGTTGACTTTTAATAACAGCCAAAATTGTACAGATAATTCTCGGACACCCTGTATATCCATTAATTAATAAACAGAACGTTGTAGTGCCGTTTTATTTATCCCTTGAACACGTTTATATCATTTTCTAAAACAGAGTAATTGAATACATAAGTAACGAGACTGATAGCTCAGCCAAATGTAACATAAGCTTATTTAAAATAAATAACGAATCTGGCAACTCAGCAGCCAGCTGACTGAATAATAATTATATATATGGCGTTGTCTGGCAACTCAGCAGCCGACTGACTGAATAATATATAGAAGAAATAAATATTTAATGCTATCTGGCAACTCTGCCAACTGGCTGAATAGGGGCACTATAAGAGGCCGGGTGCTGGACGACGGAGGGGGGTGGGGTGGCCCTCTTGCAACAAAGGGGGTGGGGATTGGTACTCTTGCAACAAAGGGGGTGGGGTGGCACTCTTGCAACATTATGCAACATTGCACTCTCCCTTTTCGACACCATACTACTAGCATTATGTAAGCAGTGCCGATAATCCCAGTGATTTAATTTCGAGAACGATTACTTACAGCCAGCTTGTAGTAACTAACAAATGGGACTAGGTACCGACTTGGTTACCGTATCCCCCATAAGAATGGTCCCAAAATCACAAGCTCCACCTAAACCAAAAGAATTGTGATGTTAGTAATGAAAGTTGGCCCATGTGCGAACCCCTAGTTTTAGCTGTCATTCCTAGTGTGATAAACTTTAATAGGTTTAGCGAATTGTCTAAATTGGTAAAAACGATGACTTTAGTGCAGCGGTTTATTTAGATATTACGTAAGAGTTCAACTCCCAAAACTACCCACTCGCTCACGAGTCACGAGTTTACCGTGACAGAATTGGAAGAGTCGAAGACTGGGCTGATAAAGATCGTGCAATTTGAAGACTTCCCAGACGAGATTTCCTATTGTCGGGGTAGTTCGAATAAACGACCACTAAATTTAGTTAATCAGTTACAGATAAAGATGGAAACCAGAATTCTTAGATGTGAAAACCGACTTAAATATTCTGAGCTTACCTACGGTGGGAAGTACCCTATACTTCTTCCATCTGGACACGTATTTACTAAACTAGTCATCACTGATGCGCATTCTAAGTGTTTCTACGTTGGAATGACACACGTAGTCGCACACCTGAGACTGCAATGGTAAAATCTGTTTTAAAAGCTTGTACGACCTGCAAGAGGCTACAAGGATTAAGATACAGATAAAGATGGAAAACAGAATTCTTAGATGTGAAAGCCGACTTAAATATTCTGAGCTTACCTATGGTGGAAAGTACCCTATACTTCTTCCATCTGGACACGTATTTACTAAACTAGTCATCACTGATGCGCATTCTAAGTGTTTCTACGTTGGAATGACACACGTAGTCGCACACCTGAGACTGCAATGGTAAAACCTGTTTGAAAAGCTTGTACGACCTGCAAGAGGCTACAAGGATTAAGATATAAAGCTCCAATACAACCTCATCTTCCGGAAGAAAGGATAACCGAATTGAGACCCTTTCAAGCAACAGGAGTGGATTACACCATTGCGTTAATGATTAAAGATCGAGATAAAGTATTATCTAAACGGTACATTTCGCTCTTTACATGTGCAGTAACTAGAGCCGTTTATTTAGAAGTGGTAGAAGATAATTCATCTGAGTCCTTTTTGAGAGCCTTCCGTAGATTTGTCAGAAGAAGATCTTACCCTAGGCTTATATACCTCCATCAACCAAAGTCTCGTCCGCCAATCGTGCAAATGGAGATTTATACCTTCACGAGCACCTTCGTTCGGGTGGTTTTGGGAACGGCTCATAGGAATAACGAAAATTACAACCAAGAAAATTTTAGGTCGGACATTACTAACGTCAGAGGAGTTCCGTGCCTTGATAGTAGAGGTTGAAGCAAGGTTGAATGACAGCCCTTTAACTTACGTCAGTGGAGATCCTGATGAACCAATGCCTCTCAGCCCATCGTTACTGCTGATGGGAAGTCGGTTGGATATGCCGTTGCCACCGGTACAAGATCCGGACCCGGATTTTATGTCGACTGTTTCTCTTAACAGAAAACATCGGAAATATAGACAAATCGTGTCTCAATTCTGAAAAAGGTGGCGTCACGAGTACGTTACATCTCTTAGAGAGAGGTATAGGTTTAAAGATAAAGGAGGGTCTTCTTCTCCCGTACGAATCGGAGACGTAGTTCTCAATGAAAAAAGTCCGCGACTATACTGGCCTCTGCCAGTAATCACGGATTTAATCTACGGCCGTGACGGTCATGTAAGGTCAGTGGTGTTACGCACCAAAGAAAGGACCGCGGTATGAAGACCTATTACCAAATTAATTCCATTGGAAGTATGTGACTCCTCATAGGGGGAAGCAGTGAAACAACCCCGTACAAGCGCGCCAAAGAATACAAAATCAGTTAAATTACTTATGGCACATACGTTGTATGCACATCTGCTCCCGGGGAGTATGTGGGAATTATTTCCCGCAGTATTTAAATTTATATGGTGTAAACATAGATATATGTACTGTATATACTATTTCTAATCCAAGAGAACGCTCCCTTGAGGAATGACGCATAACATTTGCAGTCTCTGCCCATCGTGCGCCATCTTGAATCTGGGAGCTCGTAGTTGAAAAAAGAATTATGGTCACTTGTTCCTCAGTTTTGCTGCCGTAAGGTTGTGCTCTGCTTAGATTGCAATTGATTCTCTTTGAAATCTTAAACGTTTAACTTAGTTTAAATCTCTTTTCAAAGGAGTGTTCATAACCTTGTTTAGGCTACTATTGCCACTAGTTCTCAGTACTTTAATCTTGAGTTTTGTCCTATTTCAGACCCAGGAGCCATTCTGCTCATTGTGTATATATTGTAAATATTTAATTGGGCTATAAACATAATTATTTAGATAACTGGTAATATTTCTATTAAAGTTAGGTTAGATCGCTGACGGTAATTTACCTTAGGTATTACCGTGGGACTGAACTGACCGTTACGTATTAGGTTACTTAACGCCACTCTTATTTACTCTGTGGATTTGAGGATACTTGGAATTAATAATTTCGATTCCTCTTATCCCCTGAGTGGATTTAAGAGTAGTTGGTCTAGGAGTGGTTAACTTGCTGGCTATTATTTACTCGATCAGAGTCATTCAGACTCAGTCGAGTTTAACTCGGGTACGGCTTGGGTCGAGGTGGTGATTGGCATCAAGAACTTCGTTACTCGAAGAGCTATCACCCCTCGATTCTGTGGCTGTCCATCCGAGTTTTGGTTCAGAGAGTTCTATCCAGGCCCAAAGTCGCTCATTTTGTGTGGAACCTCCAAAATGCTCTGAACTGCAGTTGAGGCCAGAGCGCGTCTCAATTGAAGGCTGGTTAATCCTGGCAATTTGAGTCCCCCCAATTTGAGTCCCCACAAGAATTTTGGGAAAGGTAAATAACGCAGATGTATTTAGTTTGAGATTGGCATGTAAGCCGTAGCCAGAGGGTATAGAATTCGGAAGATTCGAGGTCGGGAATACGAGAACAAGTTAGGTCATTGCGTACATATACGCAACATTCACATTTGCAATGAAATTGGGTATAGAGAAAGTAAGAGGGTACTGAAAAGGGGTTGTTGTCAGTTGTCTCAGACGCCTGAGTTTCAGTGGGGAAAAGATGAGGTTTAGAGGAGGAGAGGTAGTGTTCAACAGATTGGAGATTTAAGAAACGGCCACAAATGTTTCAGAAATTTAAGAAAAGTAAATCAGACAGAGGTCCAAAACATCTCAAATAGGCGGTAGCAGATCCAGCCCAACTGCCCGGGTCTGCATTCCCGGTATCGGCAGCAGGGTTGCCAGATGTGGGGATATTTATGGTCTCCTCCCCAAGTACTCCGAGGCTCTTATCGTTGATGCCATTTTTCTTTTTAATTTTGAAAAGAATATGTAGTATGTAAGATGTATATATGTGTTGTGAGAAAAAAGGAAAGAAGTGTGTGTTTGAGAGCATGCAGGACTGCTCACAGGGTAGATTAGACACGGAAAAAGATCAGCTAAGGAGAACAGTGACAGGAGAAATGGGAGTTCCAGCACTCCCAATCTCCTGTCTAATGTTTCCACCGGAGTACTTCCCTGGTCGATCGGTGTCTTGAATCTTCTATATTTTCAATCTCCTCTTATAAAAGTACCGATATTCTTTACACAATAGAAGGGAATTTCTGCCAATAATTTTTTTAGTTAGTACTTATAAACTTACAAATTACTTAGTTACCTTAGCTACAGGTTGCATGTCTGCCGACAGTGGCGCTTACAAGTATTCGTACAAAGAAATATTTCGGTTTTATTCGTCTTTATCATTTGTACCATGCATACCATAGTTATGAAAGCTTCACCGTTCGTTTGGAAAAATTTAACAAGGAAATAAATTACTTTCATTCGAACATATAATGTAAAACATCAAATAAATTGGGGAAATAAAAAAATTTTAAAATGCAAAAGTTTTCGTACACTTATTTACAAAATTATTAAATACTTTGTGTCTCCCTCAGGCTTGAAGAATATTATAATTTTTATCAGTAATTGGCTGTTTATTGATTACAGACTGTTAGCAATTTTGAATTGTAGAATTTTCTCTGTGAATCTTCACTGAAGACGGATGACTGTACAAGCCATTATTAAGCAATGGGTTGTCGTGGTAAACAGTTGTCTACAAATCTTAAGAGATCTGTCATTGCTGCACACGAGTCTGGAAGAGTTATAGGAAGATAGGAGAAGAAATTCGAATTCTATTTATGACAGTTGCTGCAGTTATAAAGAAATGAAAAGGTTTGGAACAGTTAAGACTACGAAGGTGTGAACGACCATGCAGTATTTCACAACGTACAATTAGAATGATTGAAAGAATGGCTACTGCGAATTTACGAGTGACTGCTGGTGATATTTGCCAAACATTGTGACTGTGTAAGATCTATGTCCATCCCTCTAGTCTACGTCGTGCATTGAGAAATAGTAGTCTGCATAAAAGTGGTGCACGAAGAAAACCTTTGCAACGAAACGCGCACAAAGTAGTTCGTTTAAAATATGCCACGGATCATCAAAATGATGGATTTACATTCTGGAGGATAGTTCTCTGGACAGAAGAAACTAAAATTGAATTATTTGGGAACTATGAGGAACGGTAAGTTTGGCAGAAATTTAATATTGCATTCAAGGGAAAAACATCCTTCCTACGGTTAAATATGGTTGTGGTAGTTTGCTTCTTTGGGGAGGCTTTAGTGTTTCTGGTCCGGGAAATCTTTTCATCAGTGAAAGTTTGAATTCAAAGAAATATCAGGAAATGTTTTAAGAAAATGTGTTGCCTTCAGTTTGGGAGTTGCGAATGAGTCGCAAGTGGGTACTGCAACAAGATAATGATCTGAAATATAAAATTATTAAGAGCACCGTGAAATGGATTCAACAAAAGAATTTCAAGTTTCTCCAGTGGCCCAGTCAAATCCCATATATCAATTTAATTGAGAATTTATCGTTTGATTTGAAAAAATTTGTCCGCATGATAAACCCTTCAAATCTGAATGAATCGTACCAATTTTCTTTATAAGAATAAGCTAAAATTTCAAGAGATATGTCGAAACCTTCTGTAGAAAAATAACCAAAACGAATAATTGAAGTCATTCAAATAAAGGTGGACCCACAGTGTTAAATAATTTTGTAAGTAACTGTACGAAAACTTTTGCATTTTAACTTTTTAAAATTTTCCTCAAATTCTTTTCCTTCTAATTCTGTATATTGTAGTTATACCAACACGTTCGCACTATAACATATAAATAAATTTGCACGAAAGATTCTGAAAATAATTTTTTAAACCAATGAGAATTTACTATTTACTTTAATCTCACGAGCCATTTAGGTTTTTAATGCTGCTTCACAAAATTTGAACCACTGGCTGCAGATATGAATCTTAAAATTTAGATGGACTTATTTTCTTAATTTACAAACAGAGCCTTCGGCTCCCTGCCCTAAGGAGGGGCTTGTGCTTCGCAAACTCGCATACAGCGAGGGCACGTTAGGGTTACCCCTTTGGGGGAGGTCATTCTTTTTCTCCCCTCAAAACCCCCTCACCCCCTTTATGCAACTTGGGGGCTAACCCCCACCCCCTTGATGCATAACCCTCCATTACCCCACCCACTCCCCATTACCCCCACCCCCCTTTGTTTTGTTGGTTGAAACATTGTGGGTCTTTTTTTATTATTTAAACAGGAAATGGATGGAAACAGTAGACACAGTTCGGAGACAATCCATAATCACCAGCCCAACCTAACCTAACTTAACCTAACTTAACGTACTACTATGCTATTATCGTCTCCGAAATGAGTCTGGATTCTGGAAATTCATCTAAGAGTAAAACGAATTAGGATAAGTAAGCCTAGGAAATTAGAATAGTTTTCATTATTTCTTTATACAACTTGGTTCTATTTCCAAATAGCCTTACGTCTAGAGTTTGGTTAATTAATCATTATTTGGAAAAAGTGATGAATGAAGAAATTTTCTAATTAATCATTGATTAAATAATTAATAATTCACAGGCCTACGATGGTTTTGTTGTCCGAAATATTTTATCACTTATATAGTAATTTTTGCACGCTGATTCCGAAAATAATATTCATTTTTCGCCATCACGTACAGATTTTTCACGAAAAGTCATAATTCATATTACATATTTACAGTAAGTAATTTTCATTAAAATTGACTCAATAAAATTTTGATTAAAAACTACTGCCTATAAATGCTTCCAGATCAGAAGTGACGTTATAGCGTCTTCTAGAACATTCGAGAGAAGCACCGCTAGTATATAAGTGATTGACAAGCCAAGAGATGAGTCAGTCTGTCTAGTGCGTACAAGGTTATAGTTCTTTATTATTCAAAGGTGCGCGGTGACTATATTTCTCTTTTGAAATTTGTTTATTTGTCGCTATGGCAACAAGAGGGTGTGTAAATAGCCCAAACATTTTCTGTCATATTTGTGGAAAATTTACTGTTAAAAAACAAAGGCGAGATATTACAGACTTCGTCAAGAAAGCATACTATGCGTACTTCGGAATGAGACTTGGGGATCAAGAAAAATCCTGGGCGCCACATAAAGTTTGCAGTGTTTGTGTTGAACAATTTAGAATGTGGAGTAAAGGTAAAAACGATTTTTAACCTTTTGGGATTCCAATGGTCTGGCGTGAGCCTAGAAATTACAGCAATGACTGCTATTTTTGTCCACGTAACGTGTAAAGCTACAATACTAAAAATAAAAAGGAAATTTCTTATCTAAACTTTCAGTCTGCTATAAGACCTGTTGCTCATGGACCTAGTGTACCTGTACCTACTAAACCAAATACTCTTGATATAACTTCATCTGATTTGGTGTCTGAAGACGATGGAAATGAAGATATTGATTGTTTTCAAACCGAAACATCTGGTGAACCCCAATTGTTTACACAAAGTGAACTTAATGATTTGGTAAGAGATTTGTGTCTCGCGAAGGATTCTTCAGAGATTTTTGGATCCAGACTGCGTGCAAAGAACTTACTTTCTCCCGGAACGTCATTTTACTGGTACAGAAATCGAGAAAAAGAATTCATCCAATATTTTTATCACGAAAATTCACTGGTATATTGCAACAATGTTTCGGATCTAATACTTAAGCTAGGCGCTGCAGTCTATGACCCAAATGAGTGGAGACTTTTCATTGACTCCTCCAGAAGTAGTCTAAAAGGTGTCCTCCCTCACAACGGTAGCTTGTATGCATCCGTTCCTGTGGCTCATTCGGTTCACTTGAAGGAAACGTACGAAAATCTTGAACTTCTTCTAGCTAAGGTTAAATACAAAGAACACGGTTGGCTACTTTGTGGAGACTTAAAAGTGATTTGTATGTTGTTAGGTCAACAAAAGGTTATACGAAATTTCCGTTTTTCGTGTGAATGGGATAGCCGAGCAAGAACTCAGCACTGGATAAAAAAGGAATGGCCACGCAGCAACCTGACACCTGGTTCTAAAAACATTGAATGTGAAAGTTTGGTTGACACGAAGAAAGTCCTTTTCCCTCCGCTTCACATAAAATTAGGTTTGATGAAGCAATTTTTTAAGGCCTTGGTCGAAGATGGAGATTGTTTTAAGTATGTGTGGAAAATTCCCAACTCTTTCGGAAGCAAAATTGAAAGGAATTTTCTTTGGTCCGCAGATTAGAAAAATGACTTTGTTCATTGTTCTTTCAGAGTGTTCATCCAATCTCGAAAAAGAAGCGTGGATTGCTTTTAAGGATGTTATCAGCAAATTTTTGGGGAACAACAAGGACCCAAATTACCAAAACATTGTGAACAACATGCTAACTAAGTCCAAAGAGTTGGGTTGTAATATGAGTTTAAAATTACATTTCTTACATTCACACTTGGATTACTTCCCTGAGAATCTCGGAGCACTCAGCGAAGAACAAGGAGAACGGTTTCACCAAGACATCATAGAAATGGAGAAGAGATATCAGGGAAGGTGGGACATCAGGATGATGGCTGATTACTGCTGGATGTTGAAACGGGATACTCTAGAATTATTACAGAAAATAAAAGGAACAGTGCGTACATTCGAGACTAAAAGGCATAGATCTCAAAAAAACTCAGGACAAATAAAGATGAATATGTAATTGACGTTAATAGTCTTCTTTCTTTTTAAAGTTGTTTGCATTTGTAATTAGTATAACAAAGTGAAATAGGCACCTAATGTAAATTTAAATAAATAATATTTATTTGTTGTTTTTTCCCTTCCAGTTTGCAGAAAATCCTTACGTGATAGAAAAAAAATGGAGACCTTATTCGAAATCAGCGTAGTTGAATTATATAAAATCAGTTATTACTAAGAAAACAACTCGTACAAAGTTCTCATTCGCAGGCCTGTATATAATTATTAAAAATTAAATACTTCTGAAAAGGGTAAGAAAGAACTTTATTGTTTTGGTTGCATGAGATAAAACCGAAGAAAGCATTTTGTTTATTCATTTAGTTTGCTTTAGTTCAAGAAACCAGGCATGAACAGATTAGTCAGTTTATACGTGCAAAAAGGTGGCAAATTCAAATACCACATTACAAAATTTGTGGTAAAAAGATACTGAAATTATGGGAGGAATAAATCATTTTTTATTATTTACTAAAAATATTTTTTGATTAATTAATGAGGTCCAAAAGATCTGTCTCTCCCAACTCATTTGTTCGCAATTAAATTAGCTTTCCCTTACTTGCCCTTAGTAATGTACCCGCAAAAATCCGGAGTGTAACATTGCAATGCAACATGATCAACATTGATTTCCAACAGTGACAGTGTCTTGCAACATAGCAACAGTGTCATGCAACAAGGGTGAAATGAGGGTGGTCTGGGCCAGACCCTCCAAGGGGGGAGTGAGAGGTAACCTAACCTAATATCTCTCTGTGTATGTTTGCATGTGTTTGTGTGCCTGCATTTAAGTTTAATTTGTTTGTATGTATGTATGTTTGTATGCATGTATTAAAAGACTAATTAAAACGCACAAGTCTCTACTAAGAGGAAAGAGAGGAGAAAGGGAGAGAACCGAACGCTGGCATGTCTTCACGCATAATGAATCCTTCCCTAGCCATTCTGGACGGCATTTCGATCACTGACAGTTGGCTTAGAATCCAGCCATGCCCTGGGGGCACACCCATTCGCACAGCCAATCGCAGTACCCACAGATATATATATATATATATATATATAATATATATATAATATAATATATATATATATATATATTAGGGTGGTTAAAAAATTGAAATTAAACATTTTCGTGAGCATGCAATTCCTTTTATTTGAAATAAGATTACAAATATTATATACAAATTTCAAGGTATTCCCATAATATTTACTGGGTGCTCAAGCATTGGCAAAATGTTGGGAAAAATATTTTGTTTAACAAAAAATAATGAACTGTTTATTTGAAACAAAAGTAGCTTTAGTTTTCACATAATGGATTTGTGTCTTCAAATGCAGCTAAATTTAGCCATCTGAGCATTTGCTTACTGCCAATGTTGATTTCTTGTTGTCAGGGAATTGGTGCCTGTGCATCTCAACCACTTGTAGGAGGAATTGCTTTTCTGTTTCGTTTTTGGTAATGGTTTCGTTGAAGGTTTTTATCATGGGCACACCCCGTTCAGCACGGTCATTGGTTACCCTGAGTCTTGATAGACGACTCTTTCCTTCCATCAGGATGAAGTTCCAAGAACTCTCGTCTGATCTTGAAAGTATCCAGTAACTTCAGTGATGTCAATTTGACAAAGTCGTCGAGATCCATACTCTCTACTGAACCTTTTCCTTCATGTTTCCTCTGATCCTTTATGTATACTCCTTTCTCCAAGGTTTTAGCTGCTTCAACCATTTTTAACTTTGTCTCACTTGATACCTTGTCAGAAAATAAAGCCAAGCCAACCAGATCAGATCCTAGATACCACAGATGGAGCTTGAAGGAAGTTAAGGCAGCATTACTGACATCAACGTTGAACTCATTATAGGCACAAAGCTGCCTGCAAAGGTTGAGGTCATTGACAGGTGCATCGAGGGCCATTGGCGCAGAATACCATGCTTTAACATAGACTAGTGCAATGAAGAGAGAGAATTCGAGCAAGTTCTTCTCTTCATTTCTTGACATTTGAAACTGTTTCCGAAATATATAGATTTTCAAAGCATAAATGGCCTTGGCCATCCATCTTGCATGATGAACTGCGCCTGGCTTTCTGAATTTTACTCCATTAGGTGGTATTTCACCAAGAAAAATAAGTGTCAAATCTAGCAATTTTGATTGATTTGAAGAATATCCAGGATGTTTAGCACTGAAGATTCCCTAGGAGTCATGGTTTTCTCTGAAATGGTAAGCCTTTGGTCATGGCAAGCTTCATAATAAGTTGTATTAATCATAGGCCAGTGTTCTTGGAATCGTCGGAATATTTGGATGTTTGGTCCTGAAGATGGGCCAGTCAGATTTTTGAAAACATGAGCACACACAATCTCCATAATGTGATGGCGACATGCTAGATGCAACAACTTTTTGCCAAGCTTTTGCTCTAATAACTTACAGCAGCCTGACCGATATCCAGTGTTAGATGATGTTGTGTCAAATGACATTGCAACAATCTCATCTTTGATGTTCCAGTTCTCTAAAACTTTGTGTATAGTGCTCGCCATCACTTCACCTGTACCAGCAGTGATCTTTGAAACCAAAGTAACTTTTCTTGCGGAAGATCTGGGCTTGACACAATGATGGCAAGGCAATCAACTTTTGTTGCCTCATCATTCTATTTCGTCGAGTTAAGCAGTATTTTTCCGTCCCAGTGGACAACAAGGCATGCATCTCTTTCCTTTGTATCATGTTGAAAAGCGTCCTTGATATGATCTACTGCAGATGTACGGTGCTTGATTCGCTGACGACGGATGCTGCTGTTTGAGAGGGACACTTTTCCAATGTCAACTCCAAGACTTTTGGCAGTTGCGCTAACTACATTGGCTACTTGTCCATGGCTCAGATTAGTTCTATCACATGCTGCTGCTACTTCAGAAGTCAAAACCTCTGCTATCTTTTGACGCTTGTGAGGATTTGACAATAATTTGCTTCCAGAGGAACTGCCTTTCCACTCAGGATCATCATTCATGTCACTGTCTGAGCTACTGTTACTTGATGTTGATGGTATTGGAATAGAGTCCATTTTCTTTGCTGTTTCAGACTGGCGTTCCTTTTCCTTCTCCACTCTTTTCATAAATTCTTCCATTCTACTTTGACTTATTTTCTCAATATTGCTGACTTTTTTTTCCACCACGGCCATTTCCCACTTTCTGTTAGTTCGCTCGTCTGTCAGAAACACTCGATCCTCCTCAATTTTAATCAGGTTATGGGCCTCCTTATGGGCAATATCAAACAATGATTCAGCTTCATCCATACATTTTTCTTCACGCGCCTTTTGAGCAGCATCTCCCCTTTTTCTATTCTTCTTCAGTTTCTTGTAGTTATTAATCACAAAGGTTAGCTTTGCTATTATGCTTCTTTTTTCTCCTGTAGGGATTCTTGCATTTATCCACACCTCTGACAGTTGCCTAACTACTACTTCTTTTGCTTCGGATTCCTTTTTATTTCCAGTGTAGTGAAAAAACACTTGCATTACATCTCGAGTAGTTGGCAGATTTTTTCCACTGAAGTGTGGAGTAGGCTGACCAATAAGATACATATCAGTTGAAAGCCTCGTAGTTTTAGTTGTTGCCATCTTGGTTCAGTGCAGTGGTAGAGTTAATCTGTAAAAACAAAATTCAGTATTAGTTACAATATAATTACCGTGTAACACAAAATTTGTCCATGAGTTAAAACTATTATTTTCTGATTTTTTAGGGCATAAATAAGTAAAAATGAGCAGTCACCAAGTTCAGACTTCGGTTCTGAGTTCATGAGATCGATTTATTGATTTTTTGCCATTTTTGCTTATTAATTTAAGGGTTTTTCACACTATCTGCTTTTAAATCAAATGAATCCTGTTAAGTCTAATTTTAATTGATGTTAACACGATTATTATGATAAATCAATGATGAAAAATGAAGTTCTCCAGGCCCCGTCTTTAGAAATGAAATAAAAAGAAGGAAACGAGTAGGGAATAATTATGTATTATAATATGTTAATACACAGACAGTGATACAGTGCAGTGATGCAGAGCGTTGATAAAGAGTATTGCTACGGAGAATTGATACAGAATTGATACAAAAATTCTAGCGTTATAGTTTAATCAAAAGAAGTTTGTCTACGAGATTGGCGATTGTATTTCAGTTCACTCTCACGCAAAAGGTTCCAGATATAGTCCCCCATCATACTTTCATTGTACTGTCCCTTGTAGCGTTCCTCGAAAGAGCTGACATCCTGGTGAAATCTTTCACCTTGTTCTTCTGAGTAGTCTCCCATGTTTTCTTTGAACTCATCAAGGTGGGCGTGTAGTACGTGCAGTTTCAGCGACATCCGGCAGCCCATGCTCCGGTACGTGTCCACAAGTTCGTCAACGATTTCCCTGTAGTTCTCTGCCTTGTGGTTTCCGAGGAAACCTTTGACTAGAGAAACGAAGCTTGTCCAAGCTGCCCGCTCAACCTCAGACATCTTCTCAGGAAAGCTGTCGGAGTCAATAAGTCGCTTCACCTGAGTCCCCACAAATACTCCTGCTTTGATCTTCGCCTCCGACAACTTCGGGAACAGCTCCTGGATGTGCTTCAAGGCCTCACCCTCTGGATCCAGCTGTTTAACAAACTGCTTAATGATGCCCAATTTGATGTGCAGGGGTGGCATCAGCACTTTCGTTGGCTCCACCAGCGGCTCTTGCTTCACGTTATGGGCCCCAACCTCATAGCCGGTCCTGAGGGGCCAGTTCCTCTTCTCGTAGTGAAGGGCTGTATTTCGGCTATCCCAGAGGCACCGATAGCAAGGGAACTTGGTGAAGCCTCCCTGAAGCCCCATCAAGAAGGCCACCATCTTGAAATCGCTAATGACCTCCCAGCTGAATTGGTCGTACTTCAGTGCACTCAGCAGGATTTTGACGTTCTGGTACTCTTCTTTCATGTGCACTGAATGAGCCAGAGGAATCGAGGGCCACAGATTTGTGTTGTGCAGTAAAACAGCCTTAAGGCTTTTAGATGAACTGTCGATGAAGAGCCGCCAGTCAGAGGTGTTGCAGGGAATGCCCACAGCGTCGAAGAGTCCTCTGATGTCATGGCAGTAGCACAACCCATCTCTAAGAGTGAAGAACACTGAAAAGCCGCGATGCCGCTTCCTCTGGGAAGTAATTCGAACGCTGTCGTCCAGTAAGTCCCACTGCTTCAGTCTGGAAATGAGCAGCTCGGCGTTGGACTTTGTCAAGGCCATTTCCCTGATGAGGTCGTTGATGTCCTCTTGGTTGGGGTAGTAGGGGCACCTTTCACCGGCCACCCGGCGTCGACGGCGCGCAGCAGATGACGCACCTTGCTCCTCCTCGGAATCATCATAGCTTGCTTCTTCTGCTGGACAAGATTGATCTCTCAAGGGAGGCTGTGGCACAGGTAGGTCCGTCGCGTTATGGGGAACAGGTGCAATAGATGACGGAATGTCAGGGTACTCAATGGGAGGCGCATTCTTCCCCTTTCTTCGTTTTGTTGGGTCCACCATACAGAAATAGCAGTCCGTGAGATGGTCTGAGGGCTCACGCCAGACACGGGGGATAGCGAAACGCATTGCCCTCTTCTCTCCTCTATACCAACCTTCAAGAATGCGGCGGCAGTAGTCACAGATGACATGTGGTGCCCAGCGTTTGTCTTGGTCACCGACTGGCATTCCGAAGTAGGCATGATAGGCTTCCTTTGCACGGGTGCAACTGTCCAAGCAGTGTTTTTTAGCCGTCTATGCGAAGAACTCGCCGCACACGTAGCAGAAGGAATCCGCTGGGTATTTGCAACCACGAGCAGCCATAACAGTAACTTCGTCACAGGTCACACGTCTGAAAAAGTAAAAATAATGGATTAATTTAACCCTATATGGACATAATTCTTATTTTTGTCTTAAATTTTTTTTTACCTATATTAAACATTCATTTAGAGTACTTTGAACATAAATATGTGATTTTTAATGTAATATATATAATAATAATATATATATAAATAATATATATATAATATATATAATAATATATATAATATATATAATGTAATATATATAATACAAATTGGACAACCTTATACCACGTGGCAAAGAAGGCATGGATGTCAGAGCCATCAATATTGTTACGTTTCAATAAAATATTCTAGTGCTCAGTTTATCAGAATTGTTTTATATTACTTCAGCCACTCTAACAACATATATTGAGCAATAAAAAATTATTCAACTTACCTTTAATCAAATAAAGTGATAAAAAATAAAAAACGAACTGCGTAACCATACACTTTTACTTCTACTGACGCACTAACTTATTTTTTTCATTAAAGCTCGGTTTTCTGCAGTAGGAGTTGCCAATTCGTGATATAAACTCCTTGAACTGTTACAAATTTGACGATATCGTCATTTAAGTTAAAATGTACTTGTTTCGGTAAATATATAGTAAATTTTGAAGCGTTTACAGATCTGTCGCAGATGTCCATATAGGGTTAAAAAATAATAATATTCTTATTTCAACAAAATCGATGTACTGACAACAAACCCGAAGTTTAAAATCACTGACAGCTTTTTTCCAGTGATTTGAAGCATAATGAATCAGAAAATAAAGGTTATTGCCCAGAAACAAAGAAAAATTTTTTTTTGTTACACGGTGTTATGAATTAGTTCAGTATGATGTATTAAAATTTCTGAGGTAACAAAGTATGCAAAATTTTATTAAGCCCCTCCGTAAGATGACACCAATTAAGGTGTCTTAATCCTCTCTCTCTCTCTCTCTCTCTCTCTCTCTCTCTCTCTCTCTCTCTCTCTCTAGGCTAGCGAAACGTAAAGAAGAACTACGGGTGGCAAAGCCTCTGAAAGAGGAACTCTAAGGAGTTCTTCAGTTATGTTAATAGTAGAAAGCCCATTAGAAGCATGATTAGTTCATTAAAGAACCCCAGCGGCGTTCTGCGGACCTCCGACGCGGATATCGCTAATGTGCTTAATGAGTACTTTGCGGCAGTGTTCACCAGGGAGGACACCCGCGTCATCCCCGAGCCAGGCGTCAGTCACGAAGGTGTTGGCCTGGATAATATTCGGTGTACCGCGACAGTCGTTGCCGATAGAATAGACAAACTGAACGCGTTTCAGGCTCCTGGGCCAGACCAGTTCCTCCCAAGAGTGTTGCGGGAGGTGCGGGACCAGGTGGATCCTCACCTGGCTACAGTCTTCAACAAATCGCGGAGACGGGCCAGGTGCCTGGTGACTGGAGGGAAGCCAATGTGACCCCTATCTTTAAGAAAGGGGATCACGAAAGTCCAGGGAACTATCGTCCCATTAGTCTCACTTCGGTTGTAGGTAAATTATTAGAGGGGATAATAGCGGATAGGATCGTTGACCATTTGGATTCCTACAAGCTGCTTGGGGACTCCCAACATGGGTTTAGACGGCATAGGTCGTGTCTCACCAACTTGCACGAGTTTTTCCACGTCATGTTGAGTGAGTATGATAAGATTAGGGTGATTGATATACTTTATCTCCACTTTCAGAAAGCCTTTGATAAGGTACCTCACCGCCGGCTAATAGCGAAAGTGCGCGCGCTGGGTATCGGTGGGGAAGTAGGTAGGTGGATTGAAAACTGGTTGAAGAATAGGCGGCAGAGGGTTGTAATTAAAGGGGTTAGTTCGAGTTGGTCCTCGGTCACTAGTGGGGTTCCTCAGGGTTCCGTTTTGGGGACATTTGTTTATCATTTACATAAATGATATCGGCGGTGGCATCGTCAGTCGGATCGCCAAATTCGGTGATGGCACCAAGCTTGGGGACAATGTTAGGACATCCGAAGCGATCGAGCAACTGCGTGCGGACCTAGGTAGGATAGGAGAGTGGTCTGAAAAATGGCAAATGCCGTTTAACTTGGGTAAATGCAAAGTGATGCACATTGTCTACGCCAAAACTAAGTCGGACTACTTGATGTTGGGGAGTAATATCGAGGAGACTGATTTGGAAAAGGACTTGGGTGTACTAATTAGCAGCGACCTTAAGTTTACCAAACAGTGCGTAGAGGTGGAAAAGAAAGCCCAGAAGCTGTTGGATTATATCAGGAGGCAATTTCAGTTTCGGAACAAGGAGATTGTGCTCTCTCTGTACAATTCCCTGGTTCGGCCGCACCTGGATATGCAGTGCAGTTCTGGTCGCCCATCCTCAGGAAAGATATTGAGGGGCTGGAGCGAGTGCAGGCGAGGACCACAAAATTAATCCCTTCCATTAGGCATATGGGCTACAATCGACGCTTACGCGCCCTGAACTTGTTTTCGCTGGAAACTCGGAGGCTGCGCGGTCAACTGATCGAGGTTTTCAAGTTCTTACGCGGGATCAACGATGTCGATTTTAGAAGCTTGTTTAGTTTAAATGATAACCCAACTCGCAACAATGGTTGGAAGGTGGATTTGAAACAGTTTAGGACTAGTGTGTGTGGGAATTACTTTACGTATAAGATCTGTGACACGTGGAACAGGTTACCTTCAGAAGTTGTAAACATTTCCTCTGTGGATCACTTCAAGAAAAGGTTAAACCAAATCTTGCACACTATTTGAGGGTGTAGAAAATTTTCCCTGGCACCTGTTGCCATTGGTACCTCGTCGGTATGGGCCGCAAGGCCTTTTGATGTACTTCTTTTCCTTGTAGCTCCTTGTAACAGTCTCTCTCTCTCTCTCTCTCTCTCTCCAACATACAGTAGAATCCGTTTATTGTAATCACCGATATTGTTATAAATCGCCTAATGTTATCAGAATTAACAGTCCCAAAGCATCGAGGTTAAATTACATTATAAAACCTCCGCTTATAGTAATCAGAGTTTCGGTTATAGTTATCAGAATCTTAAAATGACTCATAAAATGACTCGGCAGATTTCACCACTTTTCATCGGTGTTTCCACTCCAGCCTATTTATTGGTTCAGTTACAAGCTAGCTTTCGTTGAAGACGGTAGTCTTAAACAGTGCTTACAGTGCTAACAGTGCTTAAACATTGCTATAATTTGTTGGTTCAGGTCCACTCTAGCTTTTGTTAATTGCTAAAAGAATTTCCCTCCTTGATGCCCTACATCTTATAACAATGTCATGGAAACAAGTGACTGAGAGAACCATTGAAAACTGTTTCACAAAGGGTGGCTTCTTTAAGAAGGGCACGGAAATATCTCCAAATGAAGAACCCGATGCTATTGAAGAGGAAATCATGGAGAAACCCCCAGATGGTATGTCAGAAGAAGATTTTAAAAGCTGGTTGGCCATTGATGAGGAAATTCAAGTGGCAGCTACCATGACATCATCAGAAATATGCCAAGCTGTTACTGAAGCAGGCTCTGAATTGGCTGAAGAAAGGGAAGAGAATGAAGACACTAAACAAGAAGATAGTCCAGAAGACCCTCCAATAAACGCTCAGATGCGAGAAGTGCTGTAAATACTTCGTAGCGGCGTGCAACACCGATCTGCTGAATTTCAAAAGCATTATGATTATGAGCGCTTTATTAATGACTTACTGCAAACAAACCGCAGGCAAACAACACTAGATGAATTTCGACAGTAAATATTAAAGGTATGAATTTTTTAAATTGTTTTATTACTGCCTTTTAACTATTTTAACTTTTCTGTTTTAACATACACCGCTTTATGTTATCAGTCGGTTATTATTATCAATATAGCTGCGTCACAAAGTTATTATAATAAGCGGATTATACTGTATATTGAATCTTTATTAGTAAATTTTAGCATATATTCACATGCCATATGATATCGCCAGCATTAGTTTGATATCTGAGATCGACCGTCTTGGTTAATTGTAATGTTGGAGTTATCTGTAAAAGAAATTAATGTCCGTAAATATAAAATAATACAATTAATATGACATAGTAAAATTTCAAATGTAACAATGCACACGAACTTTCACTATTGTAAAATTATGCTTTTCTCCTTCTGCAACATACATCAACTCTATTAATTAATAGTCCAGTATATACTCACATGACGATCCCCTTCGGCAACAACAAGATTACTGAAGGAAAATTTCAACAATAGTGGTCCTGTCTCCCGCCCTCTATGTGTTATATTTACAGCAACATTGTGGAATACCAATTTGTTGTGGGCAGTCAGGTACGATTGTTACATATTGCACACATACCCATTCATGGTGGAAATAGTTTGAGTATTACATATGATAACCTTCATTATGTCAAACTCGCAACTAGCCTACTGAGCAGTATTTCAATATATGTAAGTACGATTGAAGGTGAAAGTTATCCATTCGGTTATGGGTACTTGACCGTGAAGATTTACTTCCGCCGCGTTGCGACAGAATGACGCAAAGGCCTTTTATTTTCTACCGAGGTGTAAGGTATCAGCGTGGATGTGGTATTGGCTCCATTTTTTCATCTATACTGCATACGGCTTTCCCTTACTGAAGAGTGGTGCCAAATATCTTGGGCGGAAGGCCTTACAATCAGGGCTTAATACGGTTGACGATATAATGGCAGGCACTAAGCCCGAAGAGGCTCTCAAATAACATTTACTTCGTACATGGGATGAGATTTTCAAAGATGTGAAGAGAAAAATGCGGGTAGAGGAAATAAAAAGAATGCGGTGAAGAAAAATCGCGTTGTACGGAGAAAGAAATATAAACGAACCACAAATCGAGATGATAAGCGGAAACGTGCTTAAAAAAAATATTCTAAACGTAAGAGGCCAATGCCTGATCACTTTTCAACCGATATAAGCTAAGCCTATAACAATTGGCTCTCATAACCGAGTGAGCAATTGGTGTGAGTGGTATTGTTATCATTCCATCGTCTTGGCTCGTTTTATTCACCCGCAATGTTCAGAATGTTATAAATCTGAGCTCACTCTCTTTGATACTCCACCTAAACAGACATCTATGATATAACTGAATCTGATTTTATTACAGATAACCCGTGAAGCACTATTAGCTCCCCGAGTGCCCCTACAGAATTCGATGTTCCAATCGCAGGATGTTCCGATCGCAAGCCAATAATTTTATGTCCCGAGTTACATATATATATTTTAACCCCACCGTCTATGGCCCTGGGTTGGTTCGAAATCGACGGGGATTCTTATTCGGAGGCAGCAACGGATATTTCTCGCGATAGTTTCTTCTATGACATTCTAAATTTTTTCTCTCGCTATAGGGTCGACAGACCTGTTAGTTCTTCTCTTTCTATAGTCTTGGGTTGTCTCGAAGGAAAAGATAAAAAGAAACTTTCTTTCACTGTAATTTACTTCTAAAAAATGTACGGGTAGTGCTCTGAATTTACAGGTGTAGAGGTTCGACCTCTTTCGACCATGGCTCAGGACGGAATCTAAAAATTTAAGGAGGCAAGGGGCCTCTGCCCCCTCCTCGCAGCGAGGTTGCTAACAAGGGAGTGTAGTCTAAGAAGCCGAAGAAGTGAAGTGACTTTTACAATTACATGCTTTATACATAAAATCTAAATTTTCGGGGAATGCAGTTTGAAGGTTAAGTTCCCCCCTTTTAAACACATGATCAGATGAAAGATTCCAAATAAAAATAAAAAAAGCAAAATAAACACTAATCGTATTTTCGCCGAGTATACATTTCTGAAGGTGATATAATTTCGTAGTAGTACATAAGTACAATCTAAGTACATCATTGAGTACGTTGTAATTTTGGTTCATTACAATTATTATTACAATTATCAATGATTCACAATCGCTTATTATCGTTAATTATCCTTATTAAAGTATATTACATTATATTAAATTATTACATTTAATTACAATTTTATTAAAGTACATTACGTCGTTTACAATTCGTACAGTGTTTTTATATTTATATGTTATTATATATGGTTATTATATATGGATATCAGTACAAAACAAAGTACATGGGCACATACGGTATATATTTATATATACATGACACACATGATTTAATATAACGCATGATAATGTGTTACAAATTGAAATTAGAGCGAGAGGAGATTTTTCGTTTTCAGATGTTCAACTCAGGCTGTGATCATCGAATTTGATCACTTGCCTAAGCATTTATGAATATCTTGCGAGGGGTGAACGCACTTGAAAAAAAATAATAAAAAAATAATACATGCGAACGTATTTGGACGATTTTGAACGAACAGGTACGGAGGCATAAAGTTTCGTACCATTTCGTAGACTGACACGAGTAAAATTGAATATTTAATAAAATTGATATAGGATAATGGTCAAGATAGGGCATGGATGTATGAATGAACAACATATAAATAATGACGTATAGATTGTACAGTTTTTATTATGTTAAAGAATTTCCATACATTGTACAGTGCTCACAAGAAGTCTCACGCCTCTGTCTCGTCCGAAGCTCGTCTGTTAGGTATAAAATGGGCAGTCCTTATGCATCGGAGGTGTGTTCGGATTGGTGCACATAACTGCTCTAACCCAATCAATGACGTCCATTATTACGTCACTTCTGCTACATTTTAGTACGCAGGTCTAAATTATTTGCTCAAATGCAGTGACTGATATTACGTAATTGTTGGGAATTGTTGTCAATATTGTTGTTTGTAATACATATCCTACGTGAAGAATCTAATGACCAAATTCCTCAGTGAACCTCTCACGCGCTCGCATTTCGAGGAAGTCACGATCGTCTCACTAATAGATAGTTTATCCATTGTTTTAAGTGGTAACCTATTCCATTTTACGAAAGTCATTAGTCTAAAGCAAGACTGGTGGGCCGGGAAACAGAGAAATTTGCATTTGATTTGTTCATCGTAATTATTACGTAATACAGTATACTGTATATAGTAGTATATAAGAGTTTATTGGTAGCATATCATATGACAATTCCCATAAACATGTGATGGCCTCGATGTTGCCAGTTTTTATTTTTTTCATGAAACTATTACCTTCTCATAGTTTGTTTCAACAATGCATATATTATCATCTCCACGAGCGTAGACATTGCACGAAAAGATTCTAACTAAGGATAAGTAAAGTTCTTTCATGGTCACAATATATACTTTTATAGATGTCAAACATAAAAATATAATAAAATTCTATATTAACATAAATATATATTCGATACACATTTACGTCATGGCTTTAACATCAGTATTTCGTATAGCTTCCTCCGGAATCAATAATTTCTTGCAATCGTTGCGGCATAGAAGAGGCCAGATTGTAGGGAATGTTTGGCGTTCGACGTAAGCTCTCCCAACTATTCCTCGTGTGAGCTAAAAGTGCTTCAAATGTTCTTTCATTGCGTTGCTCCCATTCGTTAATCATTATTGCCCAAAGGTTTTCAATCGGATTCATATCAGGAGAACGTGGTGGCAGAATTAGATTAGTAAACTCTAGCTCCCTTTCCTCCTCCCTTCGTAATTCCCCACCCAACCTCGTTTCCTTCGACAAAGCAACGCTTACCTCCATCCTCATTCCACTTCCTTCATTAAACCTATTATCGCTTTTACTGTCCCTTCCTTCCATCCTTCAATGCCAGCGTTCTTAAACCTAGCACATAAATTATATAATATGGAATCTAACACCTTAGATCTCTGCGCATTCATGTTACTTGAAGACGCCTGTGTCTTAGGGGAATCTAAGTGTTGAGAGTGGGCTTGAGGGATAGTCTATACATTATTACAGATGACCTTGAACGCTTCAACTATTTAAAAATGATTATTTATTACGCACATCATATGGCATAATACACACATGAATTTAAGTATCTTACACTATAGGAATGGAATTGAATCCTACCAGAGTTAAAAAGTCGCAAAATATGATAGATTAGTTTGTATTAAGAGGTTACTACGAGAAAAGGATTTGGGATAGAGCGGAAGGCAGAGAGTATATTTTCTCGAGTTTCGGTTATTATTAACATTATATGGATACATTGCCATGCGGTGTGATCAGAGAGAGAGAGAGAGAGAGAGAGAGAGAGAGAGAGATACAATATGTCTCTATATATAAATAGATAGTGATCGACACAATGATAATGTGGACGTCATTGATGGGATTAGAGCAATTATGTGCACCAATCCGAACACACCTCTGCTGCCATAAGGACCGCCCATTTTATACCTAACAGACTAGCTTGGGACGAGACAGAGGCGCGAGACTTATTGTAAGCACTGTACATGAAAGATATTCACATACCAAATGGGTGATTCAGTATTCGCGGTATGGTAAACGTGAAGAGAATTAAATTACTTTATGACGTCATAGTTATTCACATTATGTCATCCGTACAGTATAAGTCATTATTAGAAAAGATGAATTAGAGAAATACAGTAATGAATAAAGAAGTACAAATCGAAATTCTATCGAAAACTCGCTTAGGCGATTTTGGTTTCTTATGTAAAAATGAACATTCAAACATAAAAACCATACATACATGAGTACTGCATGAAGACAATGAATCCATATATTGATGGTATAGGAATTATTCATTGTTCATTTTTACAGTGCTCCCCCCTTTTAAAATGGTATTAATTAATACAATAATATACAATTAATAAAATACAATACATTTGAGAAAATAACATCTTAACGAATGGTATTAATTAACACTATAATATAATACAATTAATACAATACAATAACATAAAGATAGCATCCTAACGAATTCAAATTAGGTGATGACGAATTTTCCTTTAGAATACAGATTTTATACAGAACAAGTGAATTTGGGTGGTTGGTTACAATGCAGAGTAATCAAATCTTTAACATGACACTTGCTTAGAGTGCTATTATAAAATATAAAAAATTCAAAGATTAGTACTTTAATTTATGGAAACAGAATAAAAGGATTAATACGTTAATTTAGACAAACAATTAAGTTAGACAAAGAATGATGTTAAATTTTTAACGAAATTTTTTTTTTGCTGCGGAAAAAAATACATACCTAATGAATAGTAAGTAAAAGAGAAAAATTTAAATTTTAAGTTCAGGAATATCCAAAGTTACCATAATCGTACAATTTATAAACTAATTTTATTGACTATTGTAGGTAAAAATCGAATTACGTAATGGATGATGTATAGACCTGTGGTCAAATGTGTATTTGTGTGTATTAGGTACAGAGTGTGTATCTTATAATTTTGAGGGACAGATTAGCTGAGAGGATTGTTAAATTAACTGAATAAATTCATGAGAAAAAATTATATGTAGTAAGCAAAGTGATTAAGATTAAATAGCATAGTTAGCACTTACACGCAATGAAATAGTTTATTGTGATATCCAATGATTTTAGCAAAAGGTTTGTATATATAGTATACATATATAGTGTGCATACGTGTGTGTGTGTGTGTGTGTGTGTATGTGTAAGGATTCGAGAGGTTTTCGAATTAACAATGTCATATATAATAATTTAAATTGAGAGTAGGGTTATAGAATCTTTTAAGTTTGAGTCAATTATTATTATTATTATTATTATTACTATTATTATTATTATTATTATTATAAAGGACTTACATTTAATTTCCAATAATCTGAATAGTTTTTTATTTTCACTACTGAGTTTCTTAATAATAATTCTAGATAAGAATTTGCAGTATGCTAAGAATACTGTTTTCATTTTTTCTTCTGCAACTATATAACAAATTTATATAACAAAAATAAGGAGGAGGATGAAAAAAAAAATAAAAATACAGGCATAAAATTTTACTTCGAAACAAGAAACCCAGCAAGACTAAAACATGAAGAAAAATGTCTAAAGAATATATTAAAGAGGCACATAAAACCAATGGATAAAGAAAAAACTATCAATTTACATGTCCTGTAGTTGACTGTACGTCGACTTACATTGGTTGCACCACAAACAACATTAAAGAGAGAGCATACCAACACAAATATCGTCCAAGTAAAATTAACGAACATTACAGAGTAGATCATAAAAAAAAGCAGAAGAAAAAATGAAGACAGTATTCTTAGCATACTGCAAATTCTTATCTAGAATTATTATTAAGAAACTCAGTACTGAAAATAAAAAACTATTCAGAATATTGGAAATTAAATGTAAATCCTTTATAAAGACATAGGCTGATATCGACTTTCTATTATTATTATTATTATTATAAAATCCTTTAAGTTCAAGGTAGTATTTAAGTATTTAATTAAATCAGTTACACGTATTAAGGTAATAAAAAAATGCACTTAGGGGATCTTACAAGTAATGAAAGTAAATCTTACGGTATTAAAATTGAATTTCGACACAATTAAATTGGAATACTAACATTCATAGCGTCAAATTCAATATAATTTTTCGTTTGATACCTTACAAATGGGACAATAACAATTTAAGGACAATTACTCACGATAACACTGGTCTACAAATTTTGAAAAAGTTTGTGTTTCGGAGATAAAATGTGTTTCCTATTATGGATTTTGGGGTGCTGAAAACGAATATGACCATAAAAACAGTTTCCAAAAAAATTTAAGTTACACATTTTGCGTATATGTATACCATATATTAGTAACATACCTATATAATGCAGTCACTTATATTGATTCAACCCGTCGCTTCTTTGCTTGTGTCTTGTATTCAACTTCTGGAGCATCTCTTGTTATTGTCCAGCAGTAGTCTGCTAACATTGATGGACTCCATTTCCCCTAGTAGCGTTTCTCCATCGCTGAGATATCCTGGTGGAAACGTTCACCATGTTCATCGCTGACTGCTCCGCAGTTGTTCGGAAAAAATTCCAGTGCGAATGGAGGAAATGTATTTTGAAAGACATATTGCAGCCCATTTTTTGATAGGACTACAGCAGGTTTTCCACCAGCTCCCTGTAATTGTCAGCTTTGGTATTTCCGAGAAAATTGGTTGCTACTAACCGGAAAGCATTCCACGCTGTCTTCTCCTCACCACCTAGGATACGGTCGAACTCCTCATCTCTAAGAAGCTCGCGGATCTGTGGACCAACAAATACACCCTCCTTGATTTTTGCTTCACTGAGCTTTGGGAATTTACCACCGAGGTACTTAAAAGCTGCCCCCGTTTTATCCATAGCCTTAACAAAATTTTTCATGACGCCCAGTTTGATGTGTAAGGGTGGTAACAAAATCTTGCTCGATTCTACAAGTGGAGGATACTGAACATTTTTTGTTCCAGGTTCCAATGAGTGTCGGAGTGGCCAATCCTTCTTGATGTAATGAGAAGTCCTAGCCCGACTATCCCATTCACACAGAAAACAGCAATACTTAGTGTAGCCCGGCTGCAGTCCAAGCACGATAGCAACAACTTTCAAGTCACCACAAACCTGCCACTGATGTTTGTCATAGTTTACGCAGTTCAAAATGTACTTCATGTTGTCATATGTTTCCTTTATGTGGACTGCATGACCAACTGGAATTGATGGCAATACGTTGCCAACATGCAACAAAACAGCTTTTAGACTCAACTTCGATGAATCAATGAACAGTCTCCACTCATCAGGATTGTGAATAATGTTGAGAGCTGCCTTCAGACCATCGATGTCGTTGCAAGTTACAAGGTCACCTTCCATGATGAAGAATGGGACAAAATCTTTTTGACGGTCACGAAACTTACACACTCTAACATTTTCAGCGAGGAGATTCCACTGCTGCAATCTGGAGCCCAACAGCTCTGCCTTACTCTTTGGCAGTTCTAAATCTCTGATAAGGTCGTTTAATTCATTCTGAGTTATCATGTGCGGTTTAGAAGATGTCAAGTTATAAACAAATTCAGGGTCTTGTGAAGTTGAAGGCTCACAAGTTTCGCAGGTTCCTTCATTCTCCTCGTCCTCTGACTCCAGGGAGAATGGGTGTGGGGGCTCAGGAACGGGGTAGTCCTTCGCTATGAGGTACCGGGCGTATAGCAGATGGTATATTCGGGTATTGTAAAATGCACTTTTTCTTCTTGCAAATACCTTTCTTGACTGAAGGCACCATGCAGAAGTAACAATTGCTGACATGATCTGTTGGTTCCCTCCACACCATTGGCACTGCAAAAAGCATAGATTTTCTTTTCCGATTCAACCACTGGTGAAGGTTTGTTGCCTAATATCTTTATAAATAGAGCTAATTGGTAATTTTAGGCATCATTTTCGTATTCAGTGACCCAAAATTAGTAAAGATTGACTACTTTTATTTCCGAAGCATTTTGGCTGTAGACCAGTGTAACTGAACAAAGAAAATGGAAAATACAAATTAAAAATAGAAATCAATTATGCATTTTAATGAGCTAACAAGAGGTTCTAGGGTCAATACTCTTAAAAAAAAACAACTTGTTGGGGTGTTAAAATAAAATAAAAATAAAAAACAAAGGTTGGAGCACCACCTTAAGGGGAATTGAGTGACCAAGCGGGAAGATATGTCTGAAATTGACAATACGTCTTTCGTGAACACTTTGCTCTTTTAAAAAAAATGGGCGCTTGTCACACTGCTTAGAACAAAAATCAAAGAGGTAAAACAAAACGGAGGGACGGCATGTTCCTCCCTATAGTAATTTAAAAAGGAAGTCATTGGACATGATTCATTAATTATTACACTATTAATATCATCAAATAATCATAATAATTACAAAATCGTTATAAACAATTGTAAAAATGGTTTTGGTTGCAAATAATAAAATATATCATTTATCTCTATATTTATATACTCAACAATGGCATGAAAAAAGACATCGGTCAATTTCCTTCTTACAAAAAAAAAAGGTTAAACTAAAGACGCAAACCGGTCAATTCAGGTTGAATTTAATTCGCTTTTACAACAAAAAAAAAGGTTGAATTAAATTTTTTTACATTACATTCTCTTAAAGTAAATTCTCTTAAAGTATATTTTCTTAAAGTAAATTCTCTTAAACAACTAAAAAAAAGTTGAATTCAATTGACTGCATTGAAATGACTTGGGACTTGAAAACTGAGACTTGGGACTTCAAAACTGACTTGGGACTTCAAAACTAACTTGGGACTTCAAAACTGACTTCAAAACTGACTTCAAAACTGACTTGAAACTTGAAACTGACTGACTGACTTGAATCTGACTGACTGACTTGAATCTGACTGACTGACTTGAATCTGACTGACTGACTTGAATCTGACTGAGACTTGAAACTGACTGACTGAGTGACTGACTTAAACTGACTTGAACTGACTGACTTAAACTGACTTGAACTGACTTGAAATGACTTGAACTGACTTGATCTGCTATCAAGTATTTCTACAAATCTCTCGGGCGGTTGTCCCTCTGGATGCAACCAACTGACTTGAACTGACTGAAAACTGAAATTGACTGCACTCGAACTGCTATCAAGTGGAGTCTATTATTCTCTGGGTTTGGTTGTCCCTCTTGGAAGCAACCATCTAACTGAAATTAACTGAAATTGACTGCACTGAACTGCTATCAGTTGAGTCTACTGAAACTGACTTGCACTTGAACTGCTATCAAGTGGAAACTATTAATATCTGGGGTTTGGTTGTCCCTCTTGGATACAACCAACTTAAACTTGTCAGAAAACTGATTTGCAACTTATTTGCAACTAAAACTGACTTGGAACTGATTTGCAACTGATTTGCAACTAAAACTGACGCGAAACTACTTCAAGTATCTCTATAAATCTCTGCCGTTTGGTTGTCCCTCTTGGGTGCAACCAACTGAAACTGAAAACTGAAACTAGAACTTGAAACTGCTTCAAGTATCTCTATAACTCTATAAACTCTATAAATCTCTCTAAACTCTCTCTAAACTCTCTCTTTCTTAATTTGCAAGTCAATTCAATTCAATAATTTGAAAAAAATTGTAAACAAAAATAAGAAATGTAAACACATTCCATTCGAATGTACGCGAAGTTACAGTAATATTATGTTTGATACATAAAATAAAATTATTCTATACTAACTATAATAGTGAATATAACTGACATTAATTCTGACAATAACTCTGTGACAATAACTGAGAAATTTAACTTCTGTGACAATTAACTTCTCCGACAATTAACTTCTGTGACATTTAACTTCTGTGACTTTTAACTTCTGTGACTTTTAACTCTGTGACATTTAACTCTCTGAAAATAACACTCTGAAAATAACTCTGTGACAATTAACTTCTGTGACAACTTCTGTGACAATTAACTTCTGTGACAATTAACTTCTGTGACAATTAACTTCTGTGACAATTAACTCTAAAAATCAACTTTTGTGACAATAACTGTGAAAATCAACTTCTGTGAAAATTGCAGTTTCAATAAAAAAATGTATCACTGGTGTCTGAAATGTTCACTGTGTTTCTTGTGAATTCTGGCTTGATACTCATTTATTAACTGTTAATAATACTGACTTAACAAATGTTTACAATTTACTAAAAAAAAAAACTGTACTTAACAAGTGTCTACGGCGAAATCCTTGACGTGTCCTGAAGACGTGGCTTGCTGGCTACTTGTTCTTGGATGAAAACTAGGCGTGGAGAAATTGGAGTCGTTACACACCGGTTCAAGGGTGGATGTGACGAACTGGAAGTCGTGACACGCCGGCAAAATGGTGGGTCTTATTATCTTGGTAATAGGGTCAATACAAGTTTTATCCTGATGCAAGGTAATTTCTATCCTGGCCAAAGAGTGGCCACTTGTTAAAATCCTCTTGTTAAAATCCTGGTTAAAGGGTCGGCAAATTGTTAAGATCCTGGCTACAGGGTCACCACTTTGTTATGCCAATAACTTCTATGTGCTTGGTTTGTTCGATTTCCAGGGTCTGGAAGACTGGAAGAATCCTGGATTCAGGGGTTGTCAGTTTCTTATCCTGGGCAATGGGTCGCCAATTTGTTATCCTTGGGCAGGGGTCGCTATTTTTTTTTATCCTGGGACAGGGTCGACAGACCTGTTAATTCTTTTCTTTCTATAGTTTTGGGTTGTCTCGAAGGAAAAGATAAAAAGAAACTTTCTTTCACTGTAATTTACTTCTAAAAAATGTACAGGTAGTGCTCTGAATTTACAGGGGTAGAGGTTCGACCTCTTTCGACCATGGCTCAGGCCGGAATCTAAAAATTTAAGGAGGCAAGGGGCCTCTGCCCCCTCTTAGCAGCGAGGCTGCTAACAAGGGAGTGTAGTCTAAGAAGCAGAAGTGAAGTGACTTTTACAATTACATGCTTTATACATATAATCTAAATTTTGGGGAATGCAGTTTGAAGGTTAAGTTCCCCCCTTTTAAACACATGATCAGATGAAAGATTCCAAATAAAAAAAAAAAAAAATAAATAAACACTAATCGTATTTTCGCCGAGTATACATTTCTGAAGGTGATATAATTTCGTAGTAGTACATAAGTACAATCTAAGTACATCATTCAGTACGTTGTAATTTTGGTTCATTACAATTATGATTACAATTATCAATGATTCACATTCGCTAATTATCATTAATTACACTGTGTTACACTGATTCTGTTTATATAGAATTTGTTATGTTTTTATATGCATTTGTGGGCGCTGAGTCCAAATCTGGCCTTGGTTTGTGTGTATCATCAATGTTTTCAGAGATAATCCATTTTTCATGTTTTACCAGTATAATGTTATTATGGGCGCAGCAATATCAGAATAATCAGGAATTGTTGAGAACAATCCGGATGTTCGTTGACAGTTTCTTGCTCTAGAAATTGCCCGAAACTTCCACTGTGCTATATAAAGAAGAGTGCAGAGTCTGAGAAGTCAGTAAGTGTGAGCACACAAAGAAAGCAGGTTGTTTGTCTTATGGTTACCAGCACTGAGGTACTGTGTTTCTGTGCTTCTCTGTGCTGACGATTTGAGTGTTATCGATCCTTTTTTATTGCGAACATTATTTCAGTGTTGTGAATACATCTTTTTTTCTGGAATCTTAATCTGTTGCAGATTTAATAACTCTTCTCTCTATATCTGCAGGTTATGATTAATGTAGTACAGTTTGGTAAAGAGAATGGCAACTAGAGCTCGTAAACACTCGCCGGATATATTCTGCTACGTTTGTGGGTATTACATAGGCCCCAAGCAAGTATCGCACAAGATTGTGAAAGGCACCAAGTTCTGGATCGCGTATCAGCTCTATTTTGGTATGGCTATGGGTGACCAAGATAAGCCCTGGGCACCCGAAGTGTTTTGTGGAAGCTGCCGCGCCACACTTGAAGGGTGGCAGCGGAGAGTACGCAAGGCAATGCCCTTTGCGGTACCCAGAATATGGAGAGAACCAAAGAGCCACCACGACGATTGCTACTACTGCATGGTAGATGTTTCTAAGTTAAAGGAAGGCAGACTCTTCAGTATCCAAGCATAGCGTCGTCCATAGCTCCTGTACCACATGGCGAAGGTCTTCCAATACCACGTCCACCAGAACAGGTATCTATCCATTACTTTACCTTCTGTATTTACAGACTGTGGGTCATTATGTGTCGATTTTTCTTAGTGCTGATGCTCTTCTACATATATAGCTATGCCTATATTTTGTTTCTTTGCTTTGCAGGTTGAAAATGAGGATGCAGCTAGCTCATCTGAAATGTCTACTGGTGAGGACAGTCATGATGAAGAATATAAAGTAACTTTCAGTACAAACCCTCACTTTCCAAATCGGAGAGAATTAGACGACTTAATTAGAGATTTGGGTCTGATGAAATCAGGGTCTGAGCTTCTGACCTCCAGACTCGAAGAGTGGAATTTGCTTGGAGAAGACTGCAAGAGCACTGTATACCGAAAGCGGCATGAAGAGTTTGCAAGGTTCTACGATGTCAATGGCTCTCTCTGTTATTGCAGCGAGGTTAATGGTCTATTCACAGCTATTGGGTTAACACATATACCCTCAGAGTGGCGTCTGTTTATTGACAGTTCAACTCGGAGTTTAAATGCTGTTCTACTCCACAATGGGAACAAATATCCATCTATACCAGTTGCACATTCTGTTCAAATGAAAGAGGACTATGAAAATGTCAAACAACTGCTCACTCAAATCAGGTATGAACAATATAACTGGGACGTGTGTGGTGATTTCAAAATGATTGGTTTCCTGTTAGGTTTACAAGGAGGGTTTACTAAATATTCATGTTTTCTTTGCCTGTGGGATAGCAGGGCTTCAACTGAGCACTAGAAAACAGTTCAGTGGCCTCCACGTGAAGGAATGCAACCAGGAAAGTACAATGTACTCAGGGAACCTCTTGTGAAGCCTGACATAGTTCTGCTACGACCTCTCCATATTAAGTTGGGTCTAATTAAGCAGTTTGTAACTGCGTTAGATTTTGGAGGTGAAGTTTTCCACCAGATTCGGGTCATGTTCCCTAAACTCTCTGAGGCCAAAGTCAAGGCTGGCATCTTTGTAGGACCACAAGTCAAGGCGCTGTTGAATTCAAAGAACCTTGAAGCCAAGATGACCCCGATCGAAAAGAGGCTTGGTGTGTTTTCCGTGATGTGATTCGTGGGTTTTTAGGCAACCATAAAGCACCAAACTATAAGGAGTTAGTGTCAAACTTGATTAAGTGCTATGGCAAAATGGGGTGCCGTATGTCTTTAAAATTACACTATCTGCATTCACATCTAGACTTTTTTCGTGATAACCTGGGCGATGTGAGTGAAGAACATGGCGAAAGATTCCATCAAGATATTCAAACGATGGAGAAAAGGTACCAGGGCCATTGGGATGCTTCCATGATGGGAGACTACGTATGGTCGCTGATCAGAAAGGATAAGAATGTTCATACGCGGAAGTCACATTCTTCAGTGCATTTTTAAGGAACGCACACTGCATAACGAGGCTTGTTATTCTCTTATCGGTTCTCCTCATGATATATATTATATCCTTTGCACCATTTTGGGTTTGTCAAACAATTTTGGCTCAATAAATATTAATTTCCAATAGTGTTTTTATTTTCAGAAAATATTTATGTTAGCCTTCTTTATATACTTTGCCATATGAAAAGCATGATAACCTATATGTTTGAAACGGTTGATGATAGAGCAAAACCAATATCATTTTCGGAATCAGCGCACCGAAATCATTAAGAAACGACAGAAAAATCACAATAAACAGAAAATTTTTCAAATTTGGTTACCCAGTGTTATTACATTATATTATATCAGTACATTACATTTAATTACAATTTTATTAAAGTACATTACGTCGTTTACAATTCGTACAGTGTTTTTATATTTATATATGTTATTATATATAGTTATTATATATGGTTATTAGTACAACACAAAGTAAAGTGCTTACAAGAAGTTTCACGCCTCTGTCTCGTCCCAAGCTAGTCTGTTAGGTTTAAATTGGGCGGTCCTTATCTATTTATATATAGAGACATACTATATATAGATATATATAGAATATGCAGGGGATAACGTGTCCCAGTCCCAGCTATGGTAGTTGTCTTACAATTAACAGTCCCAAGTGCAAGTTACGTTAACACCTCCACATAAACTACCCTGGACTGAAAGAACATACGTGAAGCCCTTACCCAGAAACCATTTAAAAGGTGTGATTTAAAAGCTCGCTCTCTCTCTCTCTCTCTCTCTCTGATCACACCGCATCCCATCAGAGGTCTTCAGCAGGGATATCGGCAATGTATCCATATAACGTAAATAATAACCGAAACTCGGGGAAAATATACTCTCTGCCTTCCGCTCTATCCCAAATCCTTTTCTCTTAGCAACCTCTTAATACAAACTAATCTATCATATTTTGCGACTTCTTAACTCTGGTGGGATTCAATTCCATTCCTATAGTGTAAGAGATACTTAAATTCATGTGTATATTATGCCATATGATGTACGTAATAAATAATCATTTTTAAGTAGTTGGAGCGTTCAAGGTCATCTGTAATAATCTATAGACTACTCCTCAAGTCCACTCTCAACGCTTAGATTCCCCTAAGACAGGCGTCTTCAAGTAACATGACTGCGTAGAGATCTAAGGTGTTAGATTCCATATTATATAATTTATGTGTTAGGTTTAAGAACGCTGGCATTGAAGGATGGAAGGAAGGGACAGTAAAAGCGATAATAGGTTTAATGAAGGAAGTGGAATGAGGATGGAGGTAAGCGTTGCTATGTCGAAGGAAACGAGGTTGGGTGGGGAATTACGAAGGGAGGAGGAAAGGGAGAGAGGGGGCTAAAATGAACTCGGGGATGTGCTAAGGGAGAGGAGAGAAATTCATATGAAATGCTAAACACAAACTCAGATATTTATTTTAATGCCCTAGACCAGGGGTTCCCAAATTGGTGTTCCGCGGAACACTTGTATACCGTGAGAAGTGTTCCGCGGAACACAATTTGGGAACCCCTGCCCTAGACCTAGAAAGACAAAGAGCAAAATACCTTAAACTAACAATGAATTGACAGAAACAGAAGAGTCTGGTCTTAGACGCACTGATAGGTTTAACGTATTTGGCTAGAGGCCGCCACTCAGAATTACCACTACTACCTAAGTCATAATAAGGTTATTTACTATAACAGAGTAGTCATGAGTAGTTATGGAAATAACATATGATTATACTGTTGATGGCTGACTATTTTCAGTTGGGGTATAAACTATTGCTGACAATCTTTGGATACTTGGCTTTTAAGACGAATTTTTTATGCATATGTTCAACAAAATAGGAAATTGGCTGATTATTATTACCATTCAAAGGGTTGGTACCCTTCACAACCAAAATCAATTTCAGAAGAGGTGCATAGTATCCTCATTTCCTTTATCGTCCCAGCACGCTTCACATAAGCCATTTACACAAAGATGGAAAGGCCGTCTGTGCTCCACGAGACGACCCAGGCAATGCGGGGAGCAATGGTGACATTGCATGAATATGGTGTGCCAATAAGACAAATATCAAGACAACTAGACGTTCATCGAAGCACTGTGGAACGGGGGATTCATCGGTATGAAGCAGAAAACTCAATCGCTACTTTGCCGAGGTCTGGTCCTCCGCGTTCAACATCTCAAGCGGAAGATGCTGTATTTGTTAATCATGCCAGAGAGCATCCGTTTGTTCCAGCGACGCATATTTACAGACACCTGAACCTTCGTTGTAGCGCAAATACAGTGAACAACAGACTTCACGAGGCAGCGTATTTTTCTCGCCGTCCAGCTATAAAACCTGCATTGACGATTGAGCATAAAGAGGCGCTGATGGGATATGCCTTGCAATACTTGCCGCAGGAGGAAGAATTCTGGAGAAAAGTTGTGTACTGTGACGAAAAAACATTTTCAACAGATAGTCATGGTTCCCTGCATTGTTGGAGGCAGCGCGGAAAACGCTATGAAGAAGGAAATGTTTTCCCGAGCAAACGTAGTGGTCACATCAATCTCGGTGTGTGGGGCTGGATGTCTGGCTATGGTGTCGGAGAATTGACTCAAGTAGATGGACGCTTTACTGGACAGCAATATTGCCAGATACTGGAAGAGGTGCTGCTACCCAGTGTTCGTGCGTATATGGTTCCAGCGCCGGAACCATTTTACTTAATGGAAGATAACAGTCCCATTCATAGGAGTAACGTTGTGAGAGCGTGGTACGAAGATCACCCAGAGATTATTAATCTAATTCTGCCACCACGTTCTCCTGATATGAATCCGATTGAAAACCTTTGGGCAATAATGATTAACGAATGGGAGCAACGCAATGAAAGAACATTTGAAGCACTTTTAGCTCACACGAGGAATAGTTGGGAGAGCTTACGTCGAACACCAAACATTCCCTACAATCTGGCCTCTTCTATGCCGTAACGATTGCAAGAAATTATTGATGCTGGAGGAAGCTATACGAAATACTGATGTTAAAGCCATGACGTAAATGTGTATCGAACATATATTTATGTTAATATAGAATTTTATTATATTTTTATGTTTGACATCTATAAAAGTATATATTGTGACCATGAAAGAACTTTACTTATCCTTAGTTAGAATCTTCTCTTGCAATGTCTACGCTCGTGGAGATGATAATATATGCATTGTTGAAACAAACTATGAGAAGGTAATAGTTTCAGGAAAAAAATAAAAACTGGCAGCATCGAGGCCATCACATGTTTATGGGAATTGTCATATGATATGCTACCAATAAACTCTTATATACTACTATATACAGTATACTGTATTACGTAATAATTACGACGAACAAATCAAATGCAAATTTCTCTGTTTCACGGCCCACCAGTCTTGCTTTAGACTAATGACTTTCATAAGATGGAATAGGTTACCACTTAAAACAATGGATAAACTATCTATTAGTGAGACGACCGTGACTTCCTTGAAATGCGAGCGCGTGAGAGGGTCACTGAGGAATTTGGTCATTAGATTCTTCACGTAGGATATGTATAACAAACAACAATATTGAGAACAATTCACAATAATTACGTAATATCAATCATTACATTTGAGCAAATAATTTAGACCTGCGTAAAAATAACTTAAGTATCATGCCATGATTTGGGATATTTGCCGAATTAGTCGTTCTCTATAGTCTACAGTATATATTGAGACGGTATAATGTAATGCCCAGCTAATATTATGATGACTAGGATTGCTCCATAACCATCCCAACATCCCGAAACTTGGTAATTCTGCTTCTTAATCATTTGTATTTTAAACACTAAAATGTAGCAGAAGTGACGTAATAATGGACGTCATTGATTGGGTCAGAGCAGTTACGTGCACCAATCCGAACACAAATCCGCTGCCATAAGGACTGCCCATTTTATACCTAACAGACGAGCTTCGGACGAGACAGAGGCGTGAGACTTCTTGAAAGCGCTGTACATGGGCACATACGGTATATATTTATATATACATGACACACATGACTTAACATAACGCATGATAATGTGTTATAAATTGAAATTAGAGCGAGAGGAGATTTTTCGTTTTCAGATGTTCAATTCAGGCTGTGATCATCGAATTTGATCACTTGCCTAAGCATTTATGAATATCTTGCGAGGGGTGAACGTACTTGAAAAAAAATAATAAAAAAAATGATACATGCGAACGTATTTGGACGATTTTGAACGAACAGGTGCGGAGGCATAAAGTTTCATACCATTTCGTAGACTGACACGAGTAAAATTGAATATTTAATAAAATTGATATAGGATAATGGTCAAGATTGGGCATGGATGTATGAATGAACAACATAAATAATGACGTATAGAGTGTACAGTTTTTATTATTATGTTAAAGAATTTCCATACATTGTACATTAGGGTGGAGCGAAAAATACTTTTTTCTAGTAGGAAGTTCTAATAGCGATTAAAAGTTGCATTTAGTGGACGATATATATCTGCCAAAACACGAGTTCATTTGTTTAATATTTTCAGCTGCCACCAGGGGGCTAAAGTTAACACAATTTTGGGTAAAAAGGAAAAAAATGCTTCTATTTTAGGTTTATCAAACTATTATAAAATTTTATCTTAGAATTATGTAATAGTTTGATTAAGATTCTTAAATGATAAGAATTCGTTTTGTAAAAATGCCTTTTCATATGCTTAATATCTTCAGCTGCCACAAGACGGCTGAAGTTAACTTAAAAATGACAATTAAGTATGATTCTGTATTTACTTGAAAAAGGGAACAGTAATAAATTAGGATGTCTCTCCTCCTTTATATTGGCTTGAGACAGTTAAGAAACGTTATTTCGTGCCTTAGCGGAGTTACCACCCTTTCCCCAACCAACCTCCCTCTAGAAAGGGTTCTTGCTGAAGACTATTTAGTAATTTGCTTTTGTGTCAAATTTTGGCTGTTTTTTCCTTGATTCTAATGTAGCACGAATCCAACCGTCTCTGTTTGTAGGTCCGCAGACTGATCCAGCAGCCTCTGTAACGAGCTTGACGCATCTCTCTACGGCTTGTGTATGACATGGAAACTGAAATAATTCTGAATGAAGAGTAGTACCATGTTTGATGCATGATTCAATATCATCAAGAGAAACTCCTTTGGTTATCAGTGGTTCTGCTATCTGAAAATCTTGCCACATAATGAGATCTGTATAGTCTTTGGCATAAAAATTTATTTCTGGCACCTAAAATAAATACCTGATAACATCTGTTTCTTGAATGCATGCCCTTGCTTTTATGATACGCCTAAATCCCAACTGACGCACATGCTCCCTTTCATCAGCTATCATTGCAATGAGAATGTTGTCTTGATTTGCGTAATATGCATTTCGCTGAATGACTGAGTCATGTACTCTCCTAAGCTCTTCACGGAGATACCGGCTTCTTGCAATCATATGCCACATATGTTTAGCACCATATTGGCATAATGGTTTACGCTTTATCTGAAACCACATTGGTGCGTATACCCTAACAATGAAAGTAGCTAATTCTTGTAAATTGCCTGAAGGATTCTCTGTGCTTGCATATAACCGCAGAGTCCTGTTTGCTGTGGTGAGCCACCTTGAATGTGATATTTGCCTGGACTCTTATGACTAAGACTCTTTGAGAATGTTCCACTTGATATAGCCTTGTGAATTTCAAGAAGGTATTTCTGGTCAGTACTTATGTCATCTACATCAACTTCACACATGTCCTCTTGAATTTCAATGGGTTTGAAGTTAACTATGGGAAGCTTTTCACAGTCTGAAAGTGCTCGGCCAATTTCTCCTGAAAATGCTCTTGGTCCAGTAGTGGTACCATCCAAGTGATGAAACAGATGGCGCAATGGAAGTTCATTAAGGTGTAAAAGGCATATCAGCCACTGCAATGGCTTATTAAAGGCTTCTTCCAGTAATCTTATTGTGCCTCCAATACTACCAGTGTTAACCACTGTCGAATCACAGCCAACTGCAACGATGTTCCCTATATCAACATTCCTTTCTTTCAAGCAATTCACTAGCGCTGTGCAAATGTATTTAGCTTTGCCACTGGAAGGTGTCACATGTGCAAAGTACAGAGTGTGGGGTTCAGATATTATGCTGATATGCTCTTCGCGTTTGGTTCTTTGGTGGTTAGAGCCATCACTCTCCTGGACTTGAATCATTGTTTTAACCTTTCTGCCATCAAAGTATAATCCCCGCATGGTTTTTGGCTCTCCTATCTGTTGTTTTCCTTTCTCTGTTTTTGTCTTTCACGTTTTAGCTTACTTCTGTCTATAATATTCCCTTTGTCTTCGGGAGTAACAATTTTAAGATCTGCCAATACTGCAGAAGCAATAGCAGCCCCAACTCTGTCCGACATTTTAAATCTATCACAAGTAATTGCTAATGAAGGCAGTGGCTCACGCATCTGTTGTTCTGATATTACATATTGAGTCGAGGTTGTATCTTCCTCATTATCTTCAGATATCTCTTCTAGTTGTTGAAGTTCACTTGTCTCTGTTTCGATTTGTAAGTTGGACGTATTGGTTATAGCAGCACTAGTTTGTGAGGATTCCAGACGTGCTTTTTCCATTTCCTTTCGATGTTCTCTTGCTTGTAATCGTCTTGTGTGCTATGTCAATGCTTCCTATCACCATTATTCTGCGTATTCGTTGATCATTTAAAAAATCCTGCTCTTTTGGAGGGACTTTCTTACTCTTTTCACATGAGCATCTCCTAAACTCCTTACATTGCAGGTGCAGATGTAAAACAAAGTGCATTTTGAAGAGTTTTCAAATTCTTCAAGCTGATTTTTGTACTTAGGCTGATCCTTGCGTGACTTGTATGGCTTTAATAAGGACCTGTATTTATCATGGTACACTCGCATCATCTGTAAAACGCGTGTATGTGAAACTATTGGCAAAGAGGCCTTCTTCCAAATATTTTCTACCTTTTTGGAAACTGCCTCTGCTATTTCAGAAAATGAAGGCTCCTTGTTATTCATCTGCTCCTTCACTAAATGTTTTGTGAACAGGTAATCTTTCATAATACAGTTATAAGTTGGTAGTTGCATATCACTCATCTCACAAGGTACTTCAAATATGGCACACTTCATATGTTCTCTAGTGAAATGTTTATATTTAGTATTTGATGCCATAATTTTTAAGAAAAATTCACAATCACAAAATATCCTGTAACATCAAAACATTATATAATTATATATATAATATATTTTATAAGTATATATATATATTATATAAATATATAACATATTATATAAATAAACTAAAATTATATAATACATTATAACAAGCATTTTATAATAAAATCAATATTATCTCTATATAAATCATTTTAAAATAAAGTTTTATAATATTCCGATCATATTAAAAAACTCTCCGATCAACTGAGCGACTAGGCCTACTACCTAAGAAGACAAGTGTTAACACACTGTTCTAATGACTCACAGAAAGAAATTCCTTCACACCAAAACCCTCCCCCACAACCCTCCCCAAACCATCCCCCACAACATTCAGTGTAGTCTCAACATGACTCAGTTACTCTAAATTGTGTTAAATTCAGCTCTCTTGTGGCAGCTGAAGATATTAAGCATATGAAAAGGCATTTTTACAAAACGAATTCCTATCATTTAAGAATCTTAATCAAACTATTAGATAATTTAGATAAAAATTTATAATAGTTTGACAAACCTAAAATAGAAGCATTTTTTTCCTTTTTACACAAAATTGTTTAACTTTAGCCCCTGGTGGCAGCTGAAAATTTTAAAGAAATGAACTCATATTTTGGCAGGCATATTTCGTCCACTAAATGCAACTTTTAATCGCTATTAGAACTTCATACTAGAAAAAAAGTATTTTTCGCTCCACCCTATTGTACATGAAAGATATCCACATATCAAATGGGTGATTCAGTATTCGCGGTATGGGAAACGTGAAGAGAATTAAGTTACTTTATGACGTCATAGTTATTCACATTATGTCATACGTACTGTATAAGTCATTATTAGAAAAGATGAATTAGAGAAATACAGTAATGAATAAAGAAGTACAAATCGAAATTCTATCGAAAACTCGCTTAGGCGATTTTGGTTTCTTATGTAAAAATGAACATTCAAACATAAAAACCATACAAACATAAGTACTGCATGAAGACAATGAATCCATATAATGATGGTATACAAATTGTTCATTGTTCATTTTTACATATATGGATGTAAAACTGAGAATAGCGTATTCAGATGGGACGAATTGCGAAAACGATAACAGCGTGTTCCGGAAACGAACTTACCACACGCCTTATTCAGTCAGTGTTATGTATATTTAAATCATCAAATATTTCATCAGGATCTGGCTATTATCACCTCCGTTCGTACTTGGAAAATGTACTCAACTTTTTAAAAGAATCGGAGGAAACCTTTCTGAAGGCCAAAGGTTATCATCATCCTAAAGAGGAAAGTCATATAAAAAGTAAATTTAAAAAATCTAAAAGGAAAATTTACGACTGCTCTGGGCGTCTGCACGTTGACTTATCTTTCCAGGAGAAGTTGCTTGCGAATGGGGCCTACATGAAATTTAAAATTACTCTTACGGCACTGGAGATTCCCTTAAACCTGGACGCGGCCGAAGAAGAGAGTGCGAAGCCTGTAGTGATTCATATTATGGAAACGTATCTTCCCGTACGGCGAATGAAGTTAATTTCTGCTAAGCAAATGGAAATTGAGAAAAATTTATTGAGGAACACAGCCAATTTCCCTATTAATAGGGTCCAAATGAAGATGTTTACTATCCCTTCAGGTGTAACATTCAAGCAGATAGAAAATGTTGCTCTCAGAGTTCTGCCTAAAAGAATATTACTCGGATTGTTCGAGCACGACTCCGTGGGCAGAAAATATAAAAAATCAGCGTTTAAATTAAAAAACTTTGACTTGAAAATTATTACGCTGTTTGTTATCGGCCCAGGTGCAGGGGAATCACTAGAAACGATTTATTCTACGGATTCCGAATTTTCACTTTGCGCGAGAGCGTATCACAATCTAGCTCACAGTGTCGGTGGGTGTGATGGAATCGGTACAGGCGTGACGCAAAATGAGTTTGTTGAGGGGGTTAACTTGTACCCCTTTGATTCTCGCCAGATTATACTGCAAGTGCGGACACACGCATAAGTACCCTACAGCACAGAAATGTAGCAACAAAGCTTGAGTTTGGCACGGCGTTAGTCGCACCAAATACCGTGGTATTTTAACTGGAATCTCAGGCCTTGATTGAAGTTGACTGCTTTAAAGGCGTGATTAATGATTTTGTTTAAAATGGACACGGTTAAACTCCATTGGGCTCTGAAGAAGGATTGTTTCAGGCAAGGGCTGTTTATCTGGGTCAACGCGAAGGAAGAAATGTTAAACTTCCCAATTACGAAAGACTGCAACGCCCTCATACTTAACACAGATGTAATCGGCGGAAAAGGACGTCGGATCGCGATTTATTTTGAAAATAGAGAACGAATTTAGTAATTTGATTTGTTGGGGGATTCCCCCTGGAATGATGTCTTTTTTGTAGCATTTATCAATCAGCTGTAAATTCCGCAAATACTGTAAAATCCATAACGTATCCAAGAAATATTCAGCAATGTATGCAGCCAATACTGTTTGTATTTTTTCTTACATATGGTGAGAGGGAATGAATTTACTGATTTCCTAAAATTATTCGATTTATGAAGCCCAAAACCTAATGACAATTTTTTATGCGCACAATTAAATAGGCGATTCCCATTTGTAGTCAAAAACACTCGCTGTATTGTGTGAAATGTGAATTTTATATATACGTGTGCACTTTTTCCAAACTGGGACTGGATTGTAATTAAATTGTATTGGTAAATAAAACCGACTCAGCTATTGAATTATTTTAAAATGTCACAATAAAAATCCCACATTCAACGTAGCATAACACACACACACACACACACATATATATATATATATATATATATATATTGTATAAATTTAAAAAATTATCCCTAATTAATTTAAAATGTAATGACTTAAAGCTGCAATTACTTAAAATTATATATGTATACTTTTTTGCCGGATATAATGACAAATAAAGTTGTTAGTGTAATGCATATATCTAATATAAATTATGTATGAATAGTGCCATGATTTCTAAAAAAAAACATTCTTTTCCTTCTACTCTTCGCTTTCTTTTCAGTATTTTCCTTTTCTTCCTATTATCAATCGTTTCCTCTGTGTCTTTATATGGACACGGGTAGCACGCTTGAAACTGTGGGCGCCATTAAACTTTCGAACAAGGACCGGGGATAATTACACGCTTTTATTTACTGTTTACTGACGTTTTATTTACGCCGAAACAATTGAACAAACGTGGGAACACGAGTACAGACTATCATTAACTTTTATTCGCGGAGAGAGACAATTAGTTATTCTAAATTCACACTAACATATTAATAACAAACACCTAACAAGGACGCCCGTCCCACGACTGCCGTTTTTGGGCATTCTGCGTCGGCACATTTCAGATGTTGCCAATTAGTTTTATATTTTTAATTTCAACAAAACATTATTAATTTCTTATATACGTACAAACCATAATTAAATTTTTTATTAAACAAAATATTATTAATTTCTTATATACGTACAAACCATAATTAAATTTCTTATTAAACAAAATATTATTAAATTCTTATAAACAAAATATTAATTTCTTATTAGACATTATTATCTTTATTTAAAAAAAATACACGACATTCGCATCACCCCCTTGAAAATAAGTTTTCACTTAGAAAACTTAATTATTTAATTTATTTTCTTTTAACAAATTTATTTATTTACTCAACAAATTCATTTATTTTTCAGTTTTTTCGTTAACAATTTCCAAGTTAGAACAGATAAGAAATCATTTCAGTGACAAATTCCACACATTAGATATTTCATATTATTTTATAAAAATCGAAAGAAAAATTTATAATTTTCACAACATTTGCATAGAATAACATTTCACACTAATAATCAAATGTACAATCTGTAACAAAGCTGTTACGTGAAAAATAAAGGATAATTTTCTTAAAACTGGTTACAACATATTTCAAGTTCACAATCTATTCCAGCGATTTCTGATGAAAGATCGCTTTACACCCGAAAAGTATTCATTTAAATACATAGTTACAATCAGTGTAACACAGAAAGAATAAGAACATGTGTACAAAAAATACTGGTCAGAACGCACATACCATTACACGAAACAAAACAAATTTGGGCAATATTCGCACCCTTTCACTTTATAATTTCATTAAATAATAATCAGTGTACATTAATTTCTGGACGTTGTTTAGATAACAATCCGCAAAGCTGACAACGGACTTCTTAAATTTTCAATCGCAGCTCTCCTGCTCACTTCGGTAGAATGCAAGGGGTTGCATCATCATGCAACAGATCAGCACGCTTCAGGTTCCGCTCTCTCGGCAAAAATTGGCGAAAAAGAAAAGAGTCGTTCAATTCAAAGAAGATCAGGAGACGGAGATATACTGAAAGTGAAACCACGCACCGGAATTGAACGGAATTTTCAGTTCAATAAGTCGACGAAGAAACTCGCCTCTCTCATCTCTCCCTACATAACATTAATCAAACGATCACTTGGCCGTCGTAGGTGGTTTCACTTTCACAACGAACCTACTGTATGCCTGTATGGACAGTAAATCCTTAAACACTCGTTCAAACGCTCGTGGTTTGCCTACCGAGTAGTTAACAGGCATTTCAGCCAAGAATCGGACAGCGGGACCAAGACCGCCCGAAAATACCAGTGCACCAACTTCGATCGAAAATGTCCAGCACTGAAGTCGCTGCGCATTCGGTTTCGTTTCCATCTCTCTCTACTATTCTCCTCTCTTCTATTCTTTTCTCTCTCTCTCTCTCTCTCTCATCTCGTCGGTGATCGATCACCTTAATCGGGTCAGCTAAACGCAATGGGTGGAATTCGGATTCAATTTAGTTGCTTCCAAATCGAGCCTCTCGAAATTTTGAAAAAAAAATATCTAAAAGTTTGTACTGCTACTGATTATCACTTTTCACATTTAATTTACAAAATTTTCTCAACACTTCACTTCGAAACAATAACTATAATTTGCTCTGGCCAAATTTACTGAAAAATATGACAATTTTACAGAATTTCACGAAATTTTAATGACAGCCTAGCTACCAATAAGGTCACTCATGGCAGTGACATCGGAGAAGATAATAAAAAAATCATCAAACACAACGAAACAATATGGCACAGTATAAATATGAACGCGCCTATACATAGTAACCGTTATTATAATTTAAAAAAATATATAATTATTCAAACTACCTTCAGAAATCACATCGATACATTTAAATACAAAAGACAAAAATGAAAACTCACGATAACCATGAACCATCTTACACTGTGGGAAGCGGACTTAGATACCACAAAAACGTTACTGGCAATCTAAAATGCTCCATTTCCGGTCAACAATCACTCTAGAGCTCCAACTGCATGAATAAACCCAAATGAATTTTTTAAAAATAACACAGTTTCCAAAACATAATCATTAAATATAAAAAAATTAAATATTAACACCGAAAATTAATTTAATACATTAATTCCAACCTGCAACATTAAATTTCACAGGAAGAAAACTCGTAATTCACAAAATACATCTGAGAGACAACTCGGTGCTACTGTAGTATGCGGTCTACCTACGATTGGTTTGGTTTAATCATGATATTTTCGTTAAAACTAACGAAAATATCATGACTAAACCTAACCAATCGTGAAGGGCGATTAACATTGGGATGTAAACAAGCAATTAGCAAACAAGATAAGAAACTATACTTCAAAGGTAGACCGCCGAATCGTAGGTAGACCGCATACTACAGTAGCACCGACAACTCTTTCTTTCAACAAAACCCAGCATGGTTTGTAAATCACATGAATACCAGTAATTTACCGTTTCCAAGTGAAACTAAATATAAATTTTCATCGTTATTATAAATAAGAACAGATATTGTGAACAAAAAATACAACGCAACCTACTACGTAAACAAATATTAAAATAAATCACTGCATTAAGAAGAGAGTGTTCACTTTGTGTTGTAAGCGAACCCCTCTAAAAATATTCCTAACCAAATCAAACTGCATTACATCATAAAATAATTTTGTAATATTTTCTATGCAAACGCGCGAACGTAAAAAAAAATTTTTTCACTCATACCCAGAATTAAAATTTTAAGCAAAAACACTAGGTATTAAAATAAAATATAATTTCAGAATTTGAAAAAAATTTAATGAACCAGACTATCCATAAAAAATATCACCTCGAAGTTTCATTAAAACTCGTGAAAGAACGAAAAATAGACACAAAAAATCAGCCTACCGATAAAAAATAAAAAAGAATGTATATAAAAATTTAAAAAATCGAAATTAATTTATCAAAGGAATTTGCTAAAACAATTCCTGTATTTCAAATAAACAAATTTTCTCACACAATTTACATACGACAAGCAAAATAACCTCAATCAGTCCGAATCGACCCAGTATAAATTAGTGTATTTAACCATTATTTTTCGACTTTGAACAAAAACCTTCAAATTACGCTTATCTACCTTAAAATTATAAATCTACCTTAAAATTATACACATAGGATGTTCATGTGTCGGCTTGAAATCCTTAATTATACACATCCAGTCGGAGGATAATCATAAAAACTTCCCAATGGATACTAGAAAATTTTGTTACTCGTTTAATTTTTTACAATTCGCCACTATACACACACATATATACATATGTAAAAAGTGAACAATGAACAATTCCTACACCATCATTATATGAATTCATTGTCCATTTTTACATAAGAACCAAAATCGCTTAACGCGAGTTTGGATAATAATTTTACTTGTAGCTTCCTATTTTTGTTCATGTCACAACCCTACGATCTACCCTTTCTATGGTTTAGTCGTATCCATTATCCATTTTCCATTTGTTATAAAAGTTATTATAATTAATTATGAATTGTCTTGCATCTCATCCCCGCCCCCATACGTCCATATTTTAGCTTGACCATTATCGTATGTAATTTTTATTAAATAATCATCTTTACTCGTGTCAATTTGTGAGGCGCGAAGTTTCGTTCGAGAACGCGAAAAACGTTCTCGTATTATTTTTTTTCATTTTTACTTTCAAGTGCGTTCAACCCTCGCAAGATATTCATAAATGCTTAGTAAGTTATTATCAGAAATTCCGCTCATCACAGCAGAATTTGAACGCTTCTAAGATAAAAAAGGTCTCCTTTCGCTCTGATTCGAATTTATAACATTATAGCATATTATTTCGTAAAATAAATTATCTGGTAAGTGCCATGTACTTTGTATTATATTTCTAACATCTTAATTGTCTATTAATATGAAACACTGTAAAAACAAGACAAAGTTTTAGTAACTGTTTAAATTGTAATTAACTGTAATACTTTAAATTAACAATTTGCTAAAATTGTAATTAAATGTAATGATTTAATTTATCATGTAAGAATGTACTTTAATGGAATTGTAATTAAAACAATAATAAGTGAATATGAATTAATTAGTAATTGTAATCGTAATTGTAATGAACCAAAATTAATACGTACTCAGTCATGTACTTAAAATTGTGCTTATGTGCTAATACGAAATGATATCGCCTCCATAAATGTAGAATCAGCGATACTACTGTTCTTTTTTATTTTTTTATTTTTTTATTGTTTTTAGTTGAAATCTTTCAAAAAAAAACATCTGATCATGTGTTTAAAAAAAGGGGGGAAACTTAACCTTCGATTGTCTCCCCCAAACATTAGACTATATTATGCATGTACTTGTAAAATTAGGACCATCTTCAGATTAGCACTTCATTATTGCACTTCATTTATTGCACTTCTGCATTAGACTTCTGATTAGCACTTCATCGTTGTACTTCAGATTAGCACCTCATTAGGAGGGGGCAGAGGCCCCTTGCCTCCTTAATATATTTTTAGATTCCGGCCTGAGCCATGGTCGAAAGAGGTCGAACCTCTACCCCTGTAAATTCAGACCAACTGTATATTTTTAAGAAGTAAACCAAAGTAAGAGAAAGTTTTTATTTTCCCTCGAGTTGGGCTATCTTCTATTATTGGAAGAAAAGAATTAACAGAGTGTCGACCCCATAAAGCGAGAGGAAAGAATTAGAAAGAATTATAGAAAAGTATAAAGAAGAAACATCCGTTGCTTGCCTCCGAACCAGAACCCCCCAGTCGAATCCGAACCGACTCAGGGCCATAAAGGGGGGGTTAACACATATATATATATATATATATATACACACACATATATATATATATATATATACACATTTAGAAATGCGTTACATATATGCTCCAACCTATTACACCTACCGTATAAAAACGTGTGTAACAATTTCATTACAACAAAAATAATTTATTTATTAATTATTATCACAATTATTATTAATTCGAAAATGTAAACAAGAAAAAATTTAAACACAAAATAGGGGCTGAATAAAAAGTAATAAAAGTTGAAGAAAAAAAAGAAATGAGCCATCAGACGAGATTTCTAAATTTTAAATAAGTCTCTCCACGACTGAAGAAAACGAAATCTGAAGAAAACGAAATGATAACGGCCGCAATGAGAAGAAAAAAAACGAATCGAGAATTTTGACTCAAACTGAGTCGAACGGTTGGAACAGAGTCTGACTCCATGAAAATTACGAAAATAGCGCGCGATATCTTGAATTACTGATAAAAAGAATTTTTAAGAAATTGGGCACAACCCCTAGGGTGTTTACTGCTTATAACTGAGGTACACAATTCGTTTTACTGTTTAATTTTTCGAAAGAGAATATCTACTAATTTCATAAAGACTATAAAACGGGCAGCAATGTATATATATCACTAGTGTCTGAAATGTTCACTGTGTTTCTTGCAAATTCTGACTTGCTTCTCATTAACTGTTAATAATACTGACTTTTCAATTATTTACAAATTTCTTAAAAAAAAACCAACTCTGTACTTAACAAAATTTCTACGGCGAAATCCTTAGAGACGTGTCCTAAAGACGTCTTGCTGGCTACTTATTCTTGGATGAAAACTAGGCGTGCAGAATTTGGAGTCGTTACACACCGGTTCAAGGGTGGATGTTACGAACTGGAAGTCGTGACACGCCGGTCAACTGGTTTTATCCTGATGCAGGGTAATTTCTATCATGGCCAAAGAGAGGCCACTTGTTAAAATCTCTTCTTCTATGTGCTTGGGGTGCTAGATTTTTTATCCAGGGGCAGGGTCGCCAGAATATTATAAGATCCTTATGCAAGGTCGCCAGTGTTATAACCCCTCCTTTTATGGCCCTGAGCCGGTTTGGAGTCGACGGGGGTTCTGGTTGGGAGGCAGCAACGGATATTTCTCCCAATAGTTTCTTCTATAATATTCTAATTTCTTTCTCTCGCTATAGGGTCGACAGTTGTTAATTCTTCTCTTTCTATAATACTCTGATATTTTCTCTGACGGTTCGCCGATTTTCTTTTTATAACTTATCGGGAACTATTTTCTCTATTTACTAAGTTCTCGGAAGAGAGCCCAACTCGAAGAGGAAAAATAAAAAGTTTCTCTCACTAATTTACTTCTGGAAATGTACAGGTAGTGCTCTGAATTCACAAGGGTAGAGGTTCGACCTCTTTCGACCATGGCTCAGGCCGGAATCTAAAAATTAAGGAGGCAAGGGGCCTCTGCCCCCTCCTAGCAGCGAGGCTGCTAACAAAGGAGTCTCGTAGTAGTGACCAAAGAAGAGTGCAGTAATGAAGTGAAGTTAATTTTACAATTACATGTATCATATATGTCTAAATGTTGGTGGAATGAAGTTGAAGGTTAAGTTCCCCAATTTTAAACACATGATCAGATGAAAGATTCCAAATAAAAATAAAAGAAAAAAATAATCGTATTTTTCGCCGAGTGTACATTTCTGAAGGCGATATAATTTCGTAGTAGTACATAAGTACAGTCTAAGTACATCAGTGAGTAAGTATTAATTTTGGTTCATTACAATTACGATTACAATTACCAATTAATTCATGTTCGCTTATTATCGTTAATTATCGTCATTAAAATACATTAATTACACTATACTAAACTACTATCATTAATTACAGTTTCATTAAAGTACGGTACATCACTTACATAATATTAAGGTATTACATTTAATTACAATTTTGGCAAATTGTTAATTGACATATCTACTACTGAAGTAATCTAAATAGGTGATACAATTGATATAATGAAGTGGAGTTAACCGGTGCTCTATAATTTAAAGGGGATTATCAACAATGTTATATATTTATAGTTAACAATAATTACGCCAAATTATATCAAACATTGTTAGAACCTGGTTGGTTATCAGAGTTTCAAAGTCTAATTAGGCAGCGATGAGGAAAGAGGACAAAAAATACGGTGTACTTTTTACTGGAAGTACACGGACATTATGATAACGTAATACATAAGTAATATAGAATTTGAATGACAATTAGGTAGAAATAGTAAGTACAAGTAATGAGAACGGGGATAACTATGTGACGTAAGCCGATAACGAACTAGTGGCCAGGCAGGGAAACAATACACTATATTATAATAATATAACATACAACATAACACTTTATGTTATAAATTTGTAGCAGAAGGAAGAGAGAGGATTTCGAATTCAGATGCTTGCTTTTGGCGACGTCATCGAAATTCGAACACCCTGAATCAGCATGAATGAGCAACTTGCGAGAGGTGAACGTACTAAAAAAAAAATAATAAAAAATAATACATGCAAACGTATTTGCGCGATTTTGAACGAACAGGTACGGAGGCATAAAGTTTCGTACCATTTCGTAGACTGACACGAGTAAAAAATTAATATTTAATAAAAATTGATATAGGGTAATTGTTAAGATAAGATACGGAAAGATGGATACGACTAAACCATAGAAATGATAGATCGTAGGGTTGTGACACAAACAAAAATAGAAAGTAACAAAGTTTTTATCCAAAATCGCATCAGGCGATTTTGGTTTCTCATGTAAAAATGAATATGGATTATTCATTGTTCATTTTCACACACACACATATATAATATATATATATATATATATATATATATATATATATATATCTATATGTGTATGTATATATATATATGTGTATATATATGTATATATATATATGTGTGTGTTTATATATATATATATATATATATGTGTGTGTGTGTGTATATATATAAATAGCAAAACTTATATAAAATAAAAAATAATAATAGCACAGGATAAAACTATATACCCATTTAATATATATACGAGCAAATGCATACTTATATATAAAAACTTCAAATAATATACATCAAAATACGTACACTTTTGTTCTACTGCGTTTAACTAAAATTCTAAACTCGCACGTGATCGAGTTTACAGTTACAGCATTGTTGCTTTGTACTATGCAATAAATGCGATTCATCATTATTTCACTACTCAAGGTGTGCGGGTGCCTATGCTCGATGTAAAGGGCCTTCAATTCGTTCAATATTACTTTTGTGCCCACTTTACATTCGGTTGGCAAGTTATCTTTAAAGACGGACAGAATACAATCAAAAGCCATCATTAGTCACATCATTATTAAAGTCAAGTTTATAAACACTCCTTTCCAATCGAGGGTTTATTCTTAACGATCCGAGCTTTTCAACCGTGAACTCTTCCTCACAACGCATATCGGCAGTTGAAATAATCTTCTAAGTCGTAACGACAGCGGCTCATTATTAGGGGTTAAAACCGGTATTGAAATACCGGTATTAATACCGGTATTGAAGAAGTACAAATAATACCGATACCGATATTATAGGTTTTCGGTATTGACAAAAATTGCTATTGTAAAATTTAGGCAATTTAGTCCTCCGATAAGACTGAAGTGGAAGCAGATTCATTACTGAGTGAATACATGCAAGAAATGGAGAAACTAGGAAAAGTGCCATCTAAAAAACATTCCATTGATTTTGATGTTACTAATGAATTTAAAAGCTTGGAAGTTACTTTACAGAGAAGTGAGAATTTAGAGAAGCTGTACAAGGCACTGCTTTCAATTAAACCTACAAGTGCAGAATCAGAAAGAGCCTTTTTTGCTGCAGGCCTATTTCTGACGAAACTGAGATCAAGTCTATCTGAACAATCCCTAGATGCTCTTTGTTTCCTCAAAGCATACTTTCAAAATCAAACTAAGAAATAAATATTTAGATACTAATAATTTCTATCTACCCCAGTAGTTGTATAATATGCTAAAAAAAAATTCAAATAATATTTTTATTACAATTTAGTAATTTACTGTATAAACTTTTTCGAATAGAATGCCATCTATTTGGAGTTGGGTCATTAATTTATAGTAAATATGGTGAGTACTGCAAGTCCCTCAGACTCGTGGGAGGGTTGGTAGGGTGGCACCATAATAAATCAAAATAAATTATTTTTTTCATAATACCGTTATCAATACCGGGATTAGCATAATTGCCTCCAAATACCGGTATTGAAAATTTTCGGTATTATGCAAGCACTACTCATTATATAAAGAAACAATTCTTCAGGGTGAACAGTGTAGGTGAGCTCTGCCCTGTACCGTTCAAGTCCTTTGTACCAAAGTTCATGATATTTTGAAGAGTTTAAACCTTTTAAATAAGCATCCAGTTCCAGACCATTCTCGCCTTGTTCAGTCCTACACTCGGTTAAACCGTCGAGCAGAGCGGTGAATGCGTATTCAAGAACCGTATCAAAATAATTCATATCCGTAACACGTGCGTCTACTAGGCTTTAGCTTGCGGAAACCGACGATTTCAAACATTCTGTCGAGGATGAAACAGTTTCGCGTAGGGACAAGAACGTTATTATCAGACGCATTCTTCCACATCAATCGTATATCAATGCATGGCTGATCGTTATTTATACACAACGTACAAACAATGGCATATGAAGGGGTATCACTCATCTCTTCTTGTACCTACACCTGCAGGTATTTTATAACGACCCTCACTCCGCTTCTCAACTATCACGAAGACTATTCATCTCCTCAACACTTAAATAAACAACATTACGTTTACCAGAGTTTGTTGTCTTCAAGTCGTTTCAAGTACGTAGTTAATGGCACTGGTTTTACGTCTGAACACACGCCATGACTTCGCCACGGACACATCGGATAAGACACTGTGAATGCTGCTGAAAGGAAGCTCCATCGTATTCTATTGTGAGGAGTGCTCGTCCAGTCGGGTGAAGCTCTGAGATGACTATGAGCAGCCGGTGCGCGGTTTGGTTCGGAGCCAGGTGTGGGAAACGAATCACGCGAACGAATCATACCAAGCGTTAATGTTTCGTGTACGTGTTTGTTCCAGCACGAAAAAGTCACGTGAATACTTATGCCCATTATACCGAGCAACCAGAATTTTTCCGACATACGGAGTAATATAGGTTTTAATGTTTTATCACTCCCCAGATTGTGCACCAGACACTTTTGTTCAAGATAATTTTCACGAACTAAACACATTTTATTCACACTCCGGCGCACTATTTCAGAGAAACATTTGCCCATATTTATTCTTTTTGCCTAGCAAGCGATACTCGTCTCTAAATTCTATTAAAAACTCACACAGGCCTTTAGCGACAGCCGACAGCCTCACTACGAACCTGGTCATGAAAAATATGAATGTAGTGGTAAAAGTATTTGAGCTCATCCATGATGAGAAGATTTACATTCTCAGCCGAAGGGTACGCGTACTCGGTATGATGCAGCATGACATAATACCGCTTGTCACACCACTCATCAACAAGACTCACTACCCATACCCGTTGCTTCTCTTCTACACGTGTTGTTTCTTTCACTTCACGGTATATGTACGCTTTAAACAGTTTAGCCCTACAACATAGTCCATTACATCGTTTGTGCCGCGAAATCCGGCAATGCTCTCGCCAGAATATCCATAGAGTATTTAAACCTCTTCTTCCTCAAGCTTCGTACAGTTCATTGTAGCCTTAAAAGTCTCAAAGGAGGGAAGGCTAGGGAGTCTTTGAGTATTCACCACATCTTCCCAATTTACCGAATACCACTTCATGAACGTCGAGATATCAAAGGTAGTCATCACCGTTTTTCGTCTACGTGAGATTTCAAATACACGTCTGAGATCCAGGGAATGCAGCGGTCAACTGAGCACGCAGGAGTAGAGATATGCCCAGGTATTAGCAGGAGTCACGTGACCTTTGATCGATCATACAGTGGGTGGAGCTTAGGACTTTTCCTGTACACACACACACACACAGAAAGGAGAAAATGAAACCCTAATTGAAACACGATTTATTTAATAAACATATTCACATATATGTAATAAATAAAATAAACACATCGTTAACAAGTAAATAGGTATATATTTTAACTGAAAACAACACACAGTATAATTAATGTAAAGAACGACGCTTGTATAAAAGAACGTTCCGCACAAGATGAGGAGGGAGAACGAACAAATGAAAAATGAAGTAACCACTCGGGAATCGAACCCGGGATCTTCCGATTGCCGGTCAGATATGCTAACCACTACACCATGGGCCTCGATTAATTAGGGCAATGTTATTAGCAGGAGTTATTAGCAGGAGTCTCGTCTCTAAATTCTATTAAAAACTCACACAGGCCTTTAGCGACAGCCGACAGCCTCACTACGAACCTGGTCATGAAAATATGAATGTAGTGGTAAAAGTATTTGAGCTCATCCATGATGAGAAGATTTACATTCTCAGCCGAAGGGTACGCGTACTCGGTATGATGCAGCATGACATAATACCGCTTGTCACACCACTCATCAACAAGACTCACTACCCATACCCGTTGCTTCTCTTCTACACGTGTTGTTTCTTTCACTTCACGGTATATGTACGCTTTAAACAGTTTAGCCCTACAACATAGTCCATTACATCGTTTGTGCCGCGAAATCCGGCAATGCTCTCGCCAGAATATCCATAGAGTATTTAAACCTCTTCTTCCTCAAGCTTCGTACAGTTCATTGTAGCCTTAAAAGTCTCAAAGGAGGGAAGGCTAGGGAGTCTTTGAGTATTTACCACATCTTCCCAATTTACCGAATACCACTTCATGAACGTCGAGATATCAAAGGTAGTCATCACCGTTTTTCGTCTAGGTGAGATTTCAAATACACGTCTGAGATCCAGGGAATGCAGCGGTCAACTGAGCACGCAGGAGTAGAGATATGCCCAGGTATTAGCAGGAATCACGTGACGTTTGATCGATCATACAGTGGGTGGAGCTTAGGACTTTTCCTGTACACACACACACACACACACACACACACACACACACACACAGAAAGGAGAAAATGAAACCCTAATTGAAACACGATTTATTTAATAAACATATTCACATATATGTAATAAATAAAATAAACACATCGTTAAAAAGTAAATAGGTATATATATATATATATATATACATTTTATCTGCAAACAACACAGTATAATTAATGTAAAGAACGACGCTTGTATAGAAGAACGTTCCGCACAAGATGAGGAGGGAGAACGAACAAATGAAAAAATGAGGTAACCACCCGGGAATCGAACCCGGGATCTACCGATTGCCGGTCAGATATGATAGCCATTACACCATGGGCCTCACTCGATCAGAAGTCGTAATTCTCCTACATACGCTCAGAAACCAATGACCCAAGGGGGACACCTCCCGCATGCCGCACGTATATACATTTTCAACTGCAAAGAACCCGCAGTATAATTAACGTAAAGAACGACGCTTGTATAGAAGACATTCCGCGCGTATGTAGGAGAATTACGACTTCTGATCGAGTGAGGCCCATGGTGTAATAGTTATCATGTCTGACCGGCAATCGGAAGATCCCAGGTTCGATTCCCATGTGGTTACCTCATTTTTTTCATTTGTTCGTTCTCCCTCCTCATCTTGCGCGGAATGTCTTCTATACAAGCGTCGTTCTTTACGTTAATTATGCTGCGTGTTGTTTGCAGTTGAAAATGTATATATGTGCGGCATGCGGGAGGTGCCCCCCTCGGGGCATTTCTCGATTATATCATTCTTTTCTGGAAACTGTTCCTCCAAATACAAAAATAATTCTGTAATTTAGCCACAACTCCATAATAAAATGAAGTGGTGTCATATAAAGTCCCTGGCACTGTAATACATATATATATATATATATGTGTGTGTGTATGTATATATATATATATATATATATATATATGCTGTATATATAATGTGACTCGAATAAGTTAAAGGAGATTCTTTAGACGAATCTGTTTCAAATGTTTCAAATTAAGTTTTCGTAAAATTATAACTAGTACTCCAGCTTAAATTAAATTTGCCGTGACAAATATACAGTATATCAAGTGCGTTTGAAAGAACCCGCGAATTTACTCCTTCATTATATTATCAATTAAAATTACGGTTCTCAGGGTTAAAATAAAAGCTGTGATAAGGCTTGTCACACGACCTTAGACCTCCAGTTTTAGCACTGATTCATCGCAGTAATGGAGCTAAATATAAGAATTATACTGACACGATTTCTGGACTAATATTAAACAAATTTTGTTTTATTTAGGGAAAAAAAATTATTCTGATTTTGCAGACTTGGGGTATGTATATATAATTTTTTACTCCCAATTCAAGGACTGAACAAGTCAAAATAATTAGTTCTGTAATTTAACCTCACTTGCATAATAAAATGAAATGGTGTCACAAAATCAGCGTTACCGTTTTATATATATATATATACAGGGGTTGGACAAAATAATATGAACACCTTGATAAATGGCGGTTTTTATTCTTAATATGGAGTTGGTCCTCCTCTAACTACAATAAAAGCTGCAATGCGTCGGGGAGTTGATTCATACAGCTTTTGGACAGTGGCTAGAGGAATCCTGAGCCATTCTTCGAGCAAACCCTGCTCCAGTTCCTCCAAAGACGCCGGCGGTGGGAATCGGCTACTGACCTGCTGCTCCAATTGACACCACACATGCTCGATAATGTTAAGATCCGAGGATTGTGGAGGCCAATCCAAGCGTTCTACTTCACTAACATGCTCTTGAAACCAGTTTTTAACGACCCCAGCCGTGTGGATTGGTGCATTATCATCCTGGAAGACGGCGCCGCCATTGGGAAACAGCGTTTGGACCATGGGATGGACCTGTTCAGCCAATATTGACAGATAGACCTGGGCGTTAACCCTACCATGCAGTACTACAGCTGGGCCAAGAGTATTCCACGATATTGCTGCCCAAACCATCACAGATCCGCCTCCATGCTTAACGGTTGGGATCAGGCGGTCGGGGTCAGGCGGTCGGGGTCATAAGCATCTTTAGGCTGTCTCCAGACGTAAACTCGACCGGAACATGGAAATAGCGTAAATGAGGATTCGTCGGTGTAGACTACATTCTTCCACCGGTCCATTGACCAATTCTTATGGTCATTACACCATTTTCTGAGCCGCTCAATGTTGATGTGCGAAAGGAAGGGTTTGGCAATTGCAGCCCTCCCATGGTATCCAGATCCATGGAGCTCGCGACGTACAGTTCTGGTCGATACCGGGCTTGCAAGATGCTGGTTAGCTCTGCAGTCACTTTTGGCGCTGTCGTCTTATGGTTCTTTGTCACAATGCGCTTTAGCACCCGGCGGTCTCGATCACACAGCTTCGTCTTGCGTCCACTATTGCATATGTCGGTGCTTGTCTTTCCATGGTTTTGGTATGCAGACATGACCATAGAGACAGTTCCTCTGGATACATTGAACATCTGAGCGGTTTTCGTCACCGATGCACCAGCCATCCGCGCTCCGACAATTTGCCCTCTTTGGAAGTCTGACAGGACTTTCATAACTGCTGATTCATAATTCACTCAGATCTGTAAAAACAACGTGAGGGTTATAACATGACGTACACACTCTGTTACGCATTTAAATAGGTTTGCCAGTCATTTGACCGTTTACTTTGTGTCTGAGCAGTCCGTAAAGATAACCGGTGAAATCGGCGGGTGTTCATATTATTTTTCTATCCCCGGAGTATATATATATATATATATATACAGTGCCCGCGAAAAGTATCCGATCACCCTTAAAATTTGTATTTTTTACATAAAAAACAATGTTTAAATGTATACTAACCTTATATTAGTATTTTGTCATCTGTCCTTTGGTTTGGATGACTTGTTCTAGACGTTTTGGCATGGATTTAATCAAGTTTTGACAAACTTCCACTGATATTTCCTTGCACCATACCTTTTTGATGGCCTCTTGTAATTTTTCGACTGAGCCAGTGTCGTGGCATTCAACCTTATTTTTTATTATTAGCCACAGATTTTCTATCGGATTGAGATCTGGACTATTACCAGGCCAATCCAAAATATCAAATTTATTGTCAGTAATCCATTTTGTCACTATTTTGGCCCTGTGACATGGTGCACCATCATGCATGTATGTTTTTGTCCTTTGGATTGCCATTGCCATTGGAAGTTTATCCTGTAGCATTGCTAAATACCGTGCACCATTCATAGTTGTGTTCTTCGAAGAAAATATAAGTTTCCACGCCCATAGTAACCGAAACAACCCCAAACCATCACACTTGGAGGGTGTTTCATTGTCTTTAGGGTGTATTTAGGGTCCATCCTATTTGAGCCAATAGGCCGGTGAACCTTTTTTGGACAACTTCTGAATGTCAAAAATGTCGACTCATCGCTAAATAAAACCTTCTTCCAGTCATCAACAGTCCAATGAATGTATTTTTTACAAAATGCGACGTTTTTTACGCATTTTTTCATTAATGAACGGTTTCTTAGCAGCATGGCGAGATGGTAATCCGAGTTCTTTTTGGAGCCGCTCCTGGATAGTTCGTTCAGAAACACCAGATAACAAATTATTCATATTAAATTTTATTTCTTTCGCAGTTATTGTTGGGTTTTTCAATACTAAACGTTTCATAAGTTTGTCTGTTTGCGAATTTGTTTTTCTCGGTCTGCCAGATCGTTTTTTAGGGACTGGCGTGGTTAGGCCACCATTGTTCTCAGCCCGTGAAACCCATAAATTAACGGTACTTTGGGATATGTTTAATTCCTTAGCTATCTGTCTCTGTGATTTCCCACATGCATGCAAAGCAACAATAGCACCTCGACAATCACTCTTAAGTTGTTTTTTAGCACACATTATATATAAATTTTATTTACACCACTTTCTGTAAAAAAAAAAAAATATCAAGAAATTTACACAAACAGTGAAATCTGACAAATTTGAGACACAGCCACCCGCAACGAAGGCTACCAGAACACTAATTTGAGAATGCGTTGGATAGCTCTCATATCAGCGAGCAACCTGAAAGTTACCAGATGTCGCTAGAACAAATAGAAAGTGAATTACGTGTCTCTGAATATCAAGGGAAAATATTGTATTTTCTTGAGTGATCGGATACTTTTCGCGGGCACTGTATATATATATATATATATATATATATATATATATATATATATATATATATACATATATATTTTGATTGGGATGAGAGTAAATTACATCAAAATTTAGTTTCGTTCTTTCGGAGAAAAACAAGTTATTCTCATTTCGCAGGATCGTCGTATGCGTATATATATTTTCTACTTCTAATTCGTGTGTAGAGCAGCTTGGTCCGTCTCCAGTACCTATGTATGGACCAGCTGATTCCCCAGAGGTAGTGTTACACAAACGTTATCAATCTCTTAAGATGAAGAAAGCGAAAGTTTGTCTAAAGCTTCGAATCGGAGAATACACGATTCTGCTATGGAGAACGGTAAAAACATTTCTCAGTGTATATATATATATATATATATATTCAGGATAAAAAAAGACGTAGATCATAAAAGTCATTATATTTGACTGCAGCCGACGTTTCGGGTAACTCTACCCATCTTCAAGGCCTAATTAATAAAGAGCTAAAATTAATAAATGACACAAAAGCTATAAATGACGAGATTTAAAACCTAAACATATGCACAAAATTAAAATTATTCAAAATAGAAAATACAAATTAGAAAAAGGCTAGAAGAAGCTCAAATCAAAAGTTACACAAAAAATATAGGAATGATAGATGTAAAACCTAAAAGTAAAATCATTCAAAAATAAAACTGTTAAAAATCTTCACAAGTAAAATTAAACGGAAAACTACAAGAAAAAACCGACACACCTGTATTCGAAGGAGAGCCACAAGAAACTGAAGCAAAAGAAGACAGGATTGCAAAGAAATTTTGAATGTAGTTGATCTAATTAATGTAAAGGGAGTAACAGGCCGAATCAATGTTTAGACTATGGTTCAAAAACTTAATACTTAAGGATTCATAAATACAAAGTGAGGACGAGCATTTTAATGATTTAATATTTTTTTAAATTTTCAATAGAAACGTCAGTCTTACAATTGATGGAATGACTTCTGATAGCAGACTGTTCTTTTCTCAACAAAACCTTCCCTGTCCTATGACTAATACCCATATGGGAGCAAAATCTCGCCCTCAAAGAACGAACTGTACTGTCAATGTAGTTCCCCTGGGAACAACCAGGGCAGTCAAACAAATAAACGACAGAACAGCTCATTGCAGGTGGGATTTCGTCCTAACATCGGAAAAAACAAGCCAGGGTATTACTATAGGGTGTTCTAAAAGTCATCACCCCATTTGTTTTGCTTATAACTTTTGAACCAATAAAACAACAAACACTGTAGAAAGTGGAAATAATTTATTTTATTTAAAATTATGCTAGAATTATGTTGTGGTGTGTAGTGTTCCATCTTCAAATTATTGGAGTTGATCTACAATCTGGAAAAAATAAAAAAGAACAATAATTAAATTAAAGTTACAGCTACTTCAGATGAGGTGATGACTTCTGGAGCACCCTTTATTTACAAAGGCAATCTTAAAATCAGTGTGAAAATAAAATTTTATCACAATATTTAACATTTCTTTTTTCATCACAGAGTTAAAATGGTAAACATCATGTAAAACAAGATATTTACAATTCTTAAGAACATTACACGTTGGAACAATTTTAGGGGAATATATATTATTAAGAAACTTACCTGTAACACCTCCTACAAGATTCCGTTGAAAACCATTTTTAAAGAAATAATCAGTAAGAAATTCAAACTCATTATGTAACAGAGCAAAGTTCGAGCAAATATTATAAGCTCTATGAACAAGTGTGCGAACAAAACTTAGTTTAGAATTAAAGTTGCAAAAACTATAAAAATTGAAACCCAAACCCGTAAAGTAAGCTTCCATTATGTAGAAGTTAAAACTGTCGAGCCAGATTTGGAGACAAAAACATCAAGGAAAGGAATAGAACCTTCAACTTCCTTTTTCCTGTGTAAATACAATGTTCTTATGCAGAGTGTTCAGAAAACTCAAAAACTGAATTGATTGGTTCTCCGTTTGGAATAAAGCAAATGTATCGTCAACATAACGTCTGTACAGTTTGGACTTAAAATGAAGGGGACACTCACAGAAGACCCTTTCCTCAAGATGCGACATAAAAACTATTTGCAAGAGCAGAACCCAAAGGGCTCTCCATCCCCACTCCATCCAACTGACAGTAAACCACGCACAATTTTGCGTCCTATCTTTTGGCTAATTAAAAACTTGCTAAATTTCTTGTCCAGCTGTTATCTTCATTTACCGTAAATTCATACAGTGTTAAGGATAGTTTTTTTTTTGCGTCGGAAATTAAGAAACTTGATATGAATTCTTTGTTTATGACAAGTTTCGATGTGTCTTCCCTCTTTACAAATGTTCTCTTGGATGAGACCATTAAAATTATTTTGAATAAATCATTTCCACAGCCGGACTCACTTTTTCACGGCTTTGGCAGAGCACAGTTTGAGCAGCTTCTGAATTTGGCAGTGAGAGATAATTTTTTTTAGTTTTCAAGGAATGGTTCAAGGATACGGTTTTTTAAATGCAATGATTGACTTTTTGATCCTGTTCATTCAGAGTTCAAAATTGAATGCTAATTCCCTCAGATTTTTTATTTGGCTAAACTGTGTAAATGAGAGTAGAATGGCCGCAAAATGGTGGAGTGAATATGCAATTGCAAAGTTGATCAAATGAGTGTCGGTGCCATGCACCCCATCCCCTTGTTGCAGGGTGCCAAAAAAAGGGAAAATTCCCCAGCTGCAACAAGCTGGGGGAGTCGACCTAACCTATGAGAGAGAGAAGAGACTTTGAGGGAGAAGTTGGGACGGCCTCACCCCACCAAAGGGGTATACCTAGCTTAGGAAGGGAAGAGAGGAAAAGAGAGAGAGAAAAAGAGAGAGAGAGCATCCTACGTCTGCTAGCCACAGACGCATAATGGGGGCTCAGGGCAGAATCACTTGCCTTAGAACTCGAAATCCGCAAGTTGGCTTAAACAGCCAGTTGGCTTAATCTGGCTTAGCAGCCGTAAATAGCAGATGTATCTATATATATATATATATATATATTATATATATATATATATATTATATATATATATATATATCGTTTGAGCTACCAGATTGCGCTATTTATTTAATTAATGGAGATATTCTTGACAGTTGGCTTAGAATTCCCTCAGTCCGATAAGAAGGAGTAACCAGCCATTTAGTATAGTGTATTCATATACATATTTATTGAAGGTGCATTGTTTATATATATTCCCATCGCCCCAGTTATTCCTCAATATCGTTTATATTTATAGATATATATATATATATATAGTGTCCCAAAAAAACTATATACTCTTTATAGCATCATATATTTTATCATTTTAAAAAAACCCAAACAATATATTGTTATAGCAATTGCCAATGAAAGGTAAATTAGTAATCTAAGTGATCAAAATGTTATAGGGAGTTGTTTGCATATAAAATTTAATTAACTACGCCAAGTGCTCAAGATGTTCTCCGGCGGCATGAATGCACTTTCAATACAACAAAATCGTGTGGTCTGATGAGGCTACCTTCAAGCTGAATGGCACAGTAAATCGACACAACTGCAGGTACTGGTCATTTGATAATCCACGCGTTTATGTGGATAAACATGTTAATTTACCAGGATTAACAGCATGGTGTGGTTTATCATCCAGGGGTTTGGTTGGACCATTTTTATTTAATGGGACAGTTACCGGTGCCGCATATCTCGACATGCTGCGGACAGAAATTATACCTGCAGTTCGGAAGTTGTTTGGAAACGACGACTTTTACTTTCAACAAGCTGGAGCCCCCCCTCATTATCATTGTGATGTCAGAAGGTACCTCGATGGAACGTTGCCTAACCGTTGGATAGGACGAAGAGGAAGCGTTCAGTATCCTCCACGTCACCGGACTTGACTCCACTTGATTTTTACTTGTGGGGCTACCTGAAGGATGCAGTTTATGGTACAAGACCTGCAGCACTCGAACACCTTAAGGATGCAATTAGGGAAAAGTGCGGGACCATCACAGCATCCACATTAGTCCATGTCTGCGAATCAGTTAGTCGACGCATTCAAAAGTGCATTCATGCCGCCGGAGAACATTTTGAGCACTTGGCGGAGTTAATTAAATTTTATATGCAAACAACTCTATAACATTTTGATCACTTAGATTACTAATTTACCTTTCATTGGCAATTGCTATAACAATATATTGTTTTTTTTTAAATTACAAAATATATGATGCTATAAAGAGTATATAGTTTTTTGGGACACCCTGTATATATATATATATATATAATATATTATATATAATATATTACACTATCAGTCAAAAGTTTAAGTACACCTATTAATTTCCAATGTTTTGCTGCATAGCTCATGACATAAACTTCAAATGTAAACTTAACAGATACTGGAGATGAATTTGCTTACCTGGCTTTCATACTGTATGCTTCAGTGCCTTCAAAATGTGTTAATTTACGTCTAGCATGCAACCTAAAATTAATGCCATTAGCTCTACAGAAAGCTCCAAAAACAGTTTGTCTTTACTGGGGTAGTGTGTTTCTTCAGGAGTATGTTAATACATGTGTTCAGTTATTAACATGCGCTGCAGGTCTTTACATATAAAATCTTTGCAGAGTTGCTAACTGCGTAGTTTAAGGTATATTTCTGTGTTTCAAAAAGCAAAAATGGATGCCAAAGCTCAGTTAGCATCAGAAAAAAGACAGTCGATTGTAACTTTGAGAAATGAGGGACAATCACTGAGGCAAATTGCAAAAAAATTAAAAGTTTCTGTGAATGTGGTTGCTTGTGCCATTATCAGTTGCTTGTGCCAGTACGAAGAAACTGGTCAAAAATAAGGACAGAAAAAGGTCAGGGCGACCAAGAACCACAACAGACTCAGAGGACAAGCATATCTGAGTCACCAGTCTGCGCAACAGACGCCTCACAGCACCTGAAATCAAAGCCCAGCTGAACAACTCCAGAAGTACAACAGTTTCAACATCAACTGTTCAGAGAAGACTAAGAGAGGCAGGATTAAAAGGACGAACTGCAGCAAAGAAACCAATGCTGAAACTCCAGAACAAAAAGAAAAGGCTAGCCTGGGATAAAAAACACCAAAAATGGACTGTTGAGCAGTGGAAATTTGTCCTTTGGACTGACGAATCAAAGTTCGAAGTTTTTGGGTCCAAACGCAGAGTATTTGTGCGGCACAGAGCGGGTGAAAGAATGACAAAGCAGTGTTTTTTGCCAACAATGAAGCACGGTGGAGAAAGTGTGATGGTCTGGGGATGTTTTCCAGGGGAGCAAGTTGGAGATCTTCACAAAGTCCCTGGAATACTGAATCAACGTGGCTATCACAGCATTCTACAGCGCCATACCATCCCATCTGGACTACGACTAGTTGGCCAACAGTTCATAATGCAGCAAGACAACGATCCTAAACACATTTCCAAGCTGTGTCAAAATTACCTGAAGCAGAAAGAACGTCAACATCAGCTTACAGTTATGGGATGGCCAGTACAGTTCCCGGATCTGAACCCCATCGAGCTAGTGTGGGATGAACTGGATCGACGAGTGAAAGCCAAGCAGCAATCCAGTGCTCGGAAACTCTGGGAACTCTTACAAATGTGCTGGTAGCAACTTTCACCAGACTATCTTCTTTCTCTTGTTGAGCACATGCCTCGAATTTGTTCTGCTGTAATTGGTGCTAGAGGAGGCTATTTTGATGGATCTAAAATTTAGACTTTGCTTTTGGTAAATTGTTCTGATTTATTGTTATTCAATTTCCCATGTTTGTACTTATAAATTTGTGTCACGATAACTTAGTTAATAAATAAAAAACTTTAAAGAAAATGTGAAATTTATGAATATTTCAGGGTGTACTTCAACTTTTGACTGGTAGTATATATATATATATATATACACCCAAAAGAAATAAATAAAGCACCAGTACATCATTCTGTATATTTAGAGGAGTTAAGGGAAATAATTCATGAAAGATATAGGGAATAAATATACATTCAAAAATAACATATCAAAAATACACACATTAAACGATATATATAAATATAAACATTCTTAAATAATAATATTGTACAGGAGAAATCTATATACATATTTAATATATATATATATATATATATATATATGAGAAAATACAAAATTATATATATATAAACAGCAAAACTTATATATAAAATAAAAAGTAATAATACTACAAGATAAAGCTATATACCCATTTAATATATGTAAGAGCAAGTGCACACTTCATATATATATATATGTTAACCCCTCCAAATATGGCCCTGGGATGGTTCGGAGTCGATGTGGGTTCTGGTTGGGAGGCAGCAACGTATATTTCTCGCGATAGTTTCTTCTATAATATTCTAATTTCTTTCTCTCGCTATAGGGTCGTCAGTTGTTAATTCTTCTTATTCGATAATACTCTGATACTTTCTCTGACGGTAAGCCGATTTTCTTTTTATAACTTATCGGGAACTATTCTCTCTATTTACTAAGTTCTCGGAAGAGAGCCCAACTAGAAGAGGAAAAATAAAAAGTTTCTCTCACTGTTATTTATTTCTGAAAATGTACAAGTAGTGCTCTCAATTTACTGGGGTAGAGGTTCGACCTCTTTCGACAATAGCTCAGGCCGTCTCGTAATAGTGACCAAAGAAGAGTGCAGTAACGAAGTGGTTAATTTTACAGTTACATGTATCATATAAGTCTAAATGTTGGGGGAATGCAGTTGAAGGTTAAGTTCCCCAATTTTAAACACATGATCAGATGAAAGATTCCAAATAAAAAAAAAAATAAATAAATAAAAAATAATCGTATTTTTCGCGGAGTATACATTTCTAAAGGCGATATAATTTCGTAGTAGTACATAAGTACAGTCTAAGTACATCATTGAGTAAGTATTAATTTTGGTTCATTACAATTACGACTACAATTACCAATTAATTCATATTCGCTTATTATTATCGTTAATTATCGTCATTAAAATACATTAATTACACAACGGGGCTCCAATAAACCTTAGCCCCCACGCCCATGGCCTAAACCACTAGAGGTACAGTAAAACGAAACATACTTTACAAAAGAGAAATTAATCCTGCATTTAATGAGAAACAATTAAAACTTGGTGTTCCCGCCATTGGCTTCCAAGACAGCCTGAATTCGCTTTGGGTAGCTTGCCAAAAGTGACGTGAATAGGTCTTGATCGTTACGCAAAATTTGCTAAAACAGTTTCAATGTGTTGCGTCATTGTATCCTTCGAAAATCGATTTGCTGCCGGTTCTTGAAACAAGAGACATTCAACCTTGTCCTTTATAACTGATCCAATGTGTTCACAGACTTTCAGGTCAGGAGAATTTCCTGGCCATTCTTCATTTCCAAAGAAATCGATCTCATGGTTCCGCAACAACTGTTGAGTAGCTAATGCCTTAAAGCAGAGGGCCTTATCCTGCAGAAGTGTGACCTGATCGACATCCATAACATTGTTTTGGTTTCTTAGAAAAGGAATGACATGCTGGGATAAAATAATATCACGAAAATACTGTACATCCCAACTCTGACCATTTGGCTTCAGCACCCTCATGAGCTTCTTTGCAGTGAACAAAACAAACACACCAACACAGTCTGGACTTTTTAATAATTTGCGATAATGCTCATTGTCATCGATTTCATCTGGTGCTGTGGCCCACACTCAATCATTTTGGTAGTTAGGCCGACTTGATACGTAAACAAAAAATTCATCGGAGACAGCTAAATGCATGAAATCATCTACATCCCAATCTTCAAGATAATGGGCAAACCACATTCTGTCACCGACGTTGAGTTTTTCTTGGCTTTGGAAGTTCATGCCAAGGCTTTAAACCTTGCCTATGACGGTACAGTCGAATGATCTCACCACTATCAATCTTTCCTCTCAACACTTCGATCTCTCTAGAAAGTTTAGCACAGCTGTTTTTCCGCTTGCGCGTAACGCTTTCAATGATGTCCTTTGTTTCCTGAGAGAGTGGCAAATTTGGGGAGCCAGATTTGGTGGTATCCATTTCACATTCATCCAAAGTTTTATTCCAATTTCTTTTGACGAAGTCCTCACTTCTTCGCAACTTTTTGGCAACCCATGAACGTGGTATAAAGGTGGCCCCAGCATCCCGAGCTTCCCGATCTATCACACGTTGCCTCTCCGAATCACCAATTAATTGAGAAGCCATTATATTATCACTTTATCAGCTAGAGTAATTTTTATACCTGCAATAAATAAAGAATTTTATATATTTTTATAATCAGTAAAAACTATTTCGATATAAGTAAACATATATGCTGCAAATCGGGGGGCTAAGGTTTTTTGGAACCCTTATACTAAACTACTATCATCAATTACAGTTTCATTAAAGTACAGTACATCTATTACATTATATTAAAGTATTACATTTAATTACAATTTTGGCAAATTCTTAATTGACATCTATACTGAAGTAATCTAAATAGGTGATACAGTTGATATAATGAAGGGGAGTTAACCGTTATTCTATAATTTAAAGAGGATTAACAACAATGTTATATATTTATAGTTAACAATAATTACGCCAAATTATGTCAAATATTATTAAAACCTGGTTGGTTATCAGAGTTTGAAAGTCTATTTAGCCAACGATGAGGAAAGCGGACAAAAAATACGGTGTACTTTTCATTGGAAGTACACGGACATTTATGATAACGTAATACATAATAATATAGAATTTGAATGACAATTAGGTAGAAATAGTAAGTACAAGTAATGAGAACGGGAGTAACTATGTGACGTAAGCCGATAACGAACAAGTGGCCAGGCAGGGAAACAATACACTATATTATAATAATATAACATACAACATAACACCTTATGTTATAAATTTGTAGCAGAAGCAGGAGAGAAGATTTCGAATTCAGATGCTTGCTTTTGGCGACGTCATCGAAATTCGAACACCCTGAATCAGCATGAATGAGCAGCTTGCGAGAAGTGAACGCACTAAAAACAAAAATAATAAAAAATAATACATGCAAACGAATTTGCGCGATTTTCAACGAACAGGTACGGAGGCATAAAGTTTCGTACCATTTCGTAGACTGACATGAGTAAAAAATGAATATTTAATAAAAATTGATATAGGGTAATTGTCAAGATAAGATATGGAAATATGGATACGACTAAACCATAGAAATTGTAGATCGTAGGGTTGTGACACAAACAAAAATAGAAAGTAACAAATAGAGTTTTTATCCAAAATCGCATCAGGCGATTTTGGTTTCTCATGTAAAAATGAATATGGATTATTCATTGTTCATTTTTACAGTGTTCCCCCTCTAAAATGGTATTAATTAATACAATAAATAATACAATTAATAAAATAAAATTGAGAAAATAACATCCTAAGTAATTGAAGTTAGATGACGAATTTTGTTTTTTAAAATACAAATTTCATACAGAACAAGTACTGTAGGTTCGAGTTGTTGGGTACAATGCAGAGTAATCAAATTTTTAACATGACACTTGCTTAGAGGGCTATTATAAAATCTAAAAAAATGTCAGATTAATATTTTTATTTATGCAAACAGAATAAAAAGATTAATACGTTAATTTAGACAAACAATGATATTATTAAATTTTACAAATATTTAGTTATGATTGTACAGGTAATAAACTAATTTTATTGACTAGGATAGGTAAAAATCGAATTATGTAATGGATGATGTATAGACCTATGGTCAAGTTTGTTTTTGGTGATATATCCAAACGGGTTAAAGTGTAATCAGTATCCGCAGATTTTTTTTTTTGTACGTAATGTTTGTGGAGAAACGTACACATTTCAACAAGTTTACATGCGTGTGTATGTGTAGGGATTTGGAAGGTTTTTGCATTAACAAAGTTTAAAAATAATGTATAATAATTTAAGATGGGTTTTGTGTTATAAAATCTTTTAAGTTTTAGTCAATTATTGTTATTATTATTATTATTATTATTATCATTATTATTATAAAATCCTTTAAGTTCAAGGTCGATTATTATCAAAATCTAATTACAGGTAGTAGTAATGATGGTGTATGCGTATAAGTTTTAATGAATTCGAATATGTGTCAAAAGTAATAAAATTCAATCGGCATTATCGATTTTACGTAATTAATCAGTTGCGCGTATTAAGGTGTTGGTTTACGTCGTCGTCGTCGGCCTAGGCAAGCTACGGCTTGGGACCGAAGAGCATCTATCCGGTATAGGTTAACCTGGATGATGTAGCCATAAGCACTGCCGCTAGTTAAGTGCCAACCAGTGATTATCTCACTAGCCGTATTGAGTCCGTTAGGCGAAACTGCGACAGTACCAAAGGTGGAAAATATAACCTTTGGTTTTCTATTATTTATTTGTAAAATGGACATGGTATTAGATTAAAATAAATATTTGAATATAAATAATTAACTGACAATTGTGATATATAATTAATTATGTTTACATACAATAAAATAATATAGTATACATAAAATTAGTATTAATGTGGTTCACAATTGAATTATGATGGGTAACTAATTTAAAATGAATTTATAACTATTCCGAAATTCAAGACGGTAAAATTAACATTTATCTTGAAACTAAAATAAGAGTATTCACTACACACTCCCCCACCAGAGAGGAAGTTCAAAGAGTTCCGAACGACACTGATTTCCTCTGGACCTTTTTGGTAGCTACATGTACCTCACTTAAGGTTGATTCCAAAAACGCAGGCTTAAGACGATCGATAGAAACCTTGTCGACCTTGGAACCGCGCTGGATGAGGAATGATTTGCGCGTACGTCGGAGAACTTCATAGGGTCCGTCATATGGACATTGGAGAGGCCGTTTTGGGACAGGTACACGAACGAAAACGTGGGTGCAAGACTGGAGGGCTGGGGAAACAAAGATGTTCTGTTGGCTAGTCAATCGAGGGGGAACAGGCTGAAGGGACTGCATGTGAGAGGAAAGTGTTTGAGCGAATTCCGTAGGATCACATGACTTATCCCCTGCAGTGAAGTAGCCACCTGGTAGCCGCAGTGTTGTTCCATAGACTAGTTCAGCCGCTGTAGTCTTCAGATCACTCTTAAATGCAGAGCGAATACCAAGCAAAACGAGTGGAAGCTTATCCATCCAATGGGAGTCTTCGTGACACATAAGGGATGACTTCAGCTGGCGATGGAAGCGTTCGACGAGGCCGTTAGCTTGCGGATGATACGCACAGGTATGCGCATGTACTGTACCCAACAAGCTGGTAAACTTCTTCCAAAGCGAAGACTCAAATTGGCGACCTTGGTCAGTGATGACTTTTGTCGGCAATCCAAATCTTGATACCCATCCATGAAGAAAGGCTCTTGCAACAGTGTCCGCTTGGATATCAGGAAGTGGGATGGCTTCAGGCCATCTGGAAAAGCGGTCGAGACAGGTGAGCAGATAACGTTGGCCTTGAATCACTGGAAGAGGGCCAACAATGTCTACATGAATTACCTCAAATCGCTGGGATGGGGGCGGAAATGCGTCAAAGGGGGACCTGGTGTGCCTTTGGACTTTGGCACGCTGGCAGGCAAGGCACGTTTTGGTCCAATGTTTGACATCCTTCCGCATCGAGGGCCAAACAAAGCGAGAGGTAACCAGGTGTTGCGAAGCACGGATACCAGGATGGGAGGGCTTATGAAGATCCGTGAAGACTGCTTGTCTGTGACATGGAGGGACATAAGGGCGAATAGCAGCTGTTGATACGTCGCAATAGAGGGGCACAGACAATCCTGGCATACTCATTTTCTTGAGGGAAAGTGAGTGAGTGGAGTCTTCTCTGAGCAGGTCTTGTAGTTCCGTATCCTTATCTTGATCCTGTGCAATAGCATTCCACAGTGTAGAGCTGAGGGTAACAGAAGTAATCTCTATCCTTGAAAGTGCATCCGCTGGAGTGTTCAAGACACCTTTGATGTGGCGGATATCTGTGGTAAATTGCGAGATATAATCGAGTTGCCTGATGACTCTGGGAGAGTGGTTACAGCTGTTTTTATTGAAGACAGTGACCAAAGGTTTGTGGTCGGTAAAAACACAAAACTCTCGGCCTTCAAGGAAATGTTGAAAATGTTTCACGTTTAAGTAAATAGCAAGAAGTTCACGTCCGAAAGCACTATAACGCGTTTGGGCTGGCTGCAGCTTTTTCGAGTAAAACGCGATGGGTGCTTGTTGACCGTTAATGGTTTGTTCCAACACACCACCGATCGCAACATCTGATGCATCGACCGTCAGAGTTAGGGGGGCATCACTGATAGGAAATGACAGAGACAATGCACTATTGATAGCATTTTTGGCATTGTCGAACGCCTGTAAACTATCGCTACACCATAACAATTTCGTTACCTTGCGTTTGTGTGTGATCATAGCGTGTAGAGGAGCAAGAACACTGGCACAGTTTTTAATGAACTTGTGGTAATAATTTACCAAACCTAGAAACCGACGTAACTCACGCTCATTATTTGGCATAGGGTAATTTTTTATCACTTCACACTTGTCCTGAAGGGGGTAATTCCGTGCTGCGAAATCGTGTGACCAAGAAATTCCAAGGTTGGCTGTGCAAACACACACTTAGATGCATTAATAGTAACACCGTATTGTTCTAAACGTTGAAAGAGGAGTGAAAGATGTTCCTTATGTTCCTCTTCCGTTGAGCTGGCCACAAGCAAATCATCGATGTAGGCATAAACAAAGTCTAAGCCTCTGGTGACCTCATCTATAAACCTCTGAAAGGTTTGCGCAGCATTCCGTAGCCCGAACGGCATCTTCAAAAATTCGAATAACCCAAATGGTGTACAAACTGCAGTCTTGGGAATATCCGAAGGCTCTACGGGAATGTGGTGGAAAGCCTTAACGAGGTCTATTTTACTGAAGATAGATTTGCCGTGGAGAAGAGAAGTAAAGTCTTGGACATTTGGTACCGGATATCGGTCCGGGATGGTTGTCGAATTCAAAAACCGGTAATCCCCACATGGTCTCCAGTCTCCTGACTTCTTCTGGACCAGGTGTAGGGGAGAGGACCAACTGCTTTTGGAAGGTCTTATTATCCCAAGATCTATCATAAGCTGGAATTCCGATTTGGCAGCTTTCAGTTTGTCCGGGGCAAGACGTCTGGGTTTTGCAAACACAGGGGGACCTTTTGTTGTAATGTGATGGGTAATGGTGTGCTTAATGGTATCACCCATCTGCATCGGTTGAAGAATTCCTGGATATCGCTGGAAAAGGCACTGGTACATGGAATTAGGGGGAACGAGGGAAAGTGCAGAGTTCGAGGCGTCCGGAAGGGCAACCTGTTTGGCAAGAACAGAAAGCAGTGTGGCCTGGTCGCATAAGCGTCGCTTGTCAAGATCCACCAGGAGTTTGAAATGCTGGAGGAAGTCAGCGCCGATTATGGGATGCCGCACTTGAGCACAGATGAAAATCCACTTGAAGGATCGGTGAAGGCCCAAGTTTAGTTCACGCGACTGAGTACCGTACGTGGGTATGCGTGAACCGTTAGCAGCGTATAGAGGCGGAGATTCCGAGTGCGTATGACCAGATTTTTGAGGGAATACACTGACTGACGCTCCGGTATCAACCAAGAAATTGACACCAGAGTTCCTGTCCTTTATGAATAACAGGTTGGCAGTGCGAGTACTAGACGCCATTAGGACTCGCTGCTGGGGTTTTCCGACGAAAAATTGCAAGGGGAGATGCACTTCCTAGCCTTCTTTCCAAATTTCGAGTGGTAGAAGCAGATCTTCCCGGAACTCGAACGATGCCTCTTCGTAAATCTTGACCGAGAATGGCTTCTTTGCCGTTGATTTTGTAGCAGAGAACAAACGTGGTTGAGTTGTTGACTTAACTCTTTCACTTTCAACTCCAGTTCCGATTGTGTGTTCACGTTGTTGACCGGAGCTGTGTCAATCTCCACTACTTTGTCGGCAGTTTCTGCTAGTTTATCAACTGGAGTAGCAGGATCCATAGTGGCCAAGACACGCTGAGCTGATGGAGGAAGTTTCTGCAAGAACAACTGTCTAAAGATGTCCTTATCGAAGGTTTGTGCGCGCTCGCCTAGAGCGCACTGCATAGCCCTCAGCATTTGAGTGGGCTTACGGTCTCCAAGTTCTTCTTTTGAGATTAACTGATGTAGTTTCTCACGCTCGGAGACAGTGGTGCGGCACAGGATGGCAGACTTCAGATCGTTGTACGGGTCCTCACTCGTGGAAGTAGATACGATGACGTCACGGACTTCAGAGATGATGCTCGCTGGTAGAGAGGACAAAACATGATCGTATTTTGTCCTGCTAGCGGTGATCCTTCCCAAGTTGAATTGTGATTCCACTTGGTGGAACCAAATAAATGGATCACCCGGCCAGAAGACGGGGAGCTTTACGCTCAAGTGGGAGATGGCACCAGCGTCGTCAGGCATCTTCTCCTATGCTTGCTGACGTACAAGCAAGACAAGTTACCAACGAAGGAGTGGAGGTTGAGACGAGCGCAGGCACAGAGTGCACGGGCAGGGGTGAGGGGCAGAGGGCACGAGCGACATTACAGTCTGGTCCTAGTCGCTCGGGTGAAGGGGGTGGTGGGCACGAACGACGTTACAGTCTAGTCCTAGTCGTTCGGGTGAAGGGGGTGATGGGCACGAACGACATTACAGTCTAGTCCTAGTCATTCGGGTAAAAGGGGTAATCCAGCTCCGGGGTCACCAATTGTTGGTTTACGTCGTCGTCGTCGGCCTAGGCAAGCTACGGCTTGGGACCGTAGAGCATCTATCCGGTATAGGTTAACCTGGATGATGTAGCCATAAGCACTGCCGCTAGTTAAGTGCCAACCAGTGATTATCTCACTAGCCGTATTGAGTCCGTTAGGCGAAACTGCGACAGTACCAAAGGTGGAAAATATAACCTTTGGTTTTCTATTATTTATTTGTAAAATGGACATGGTATTAGATTAAAATAAATATTTGAATATAAATAATTAACTGACAATTGTGATATATAATTAATTATGTTTACATACAATAAAATAATATAGTATACATAAAATTAGTATTAATGTGGTTCACAATTGAATTATGATGGGTAACTAATTTAAAATGAATTTATAACTATTCCGAAATTCAAGACGGTAAAATTAACATTTATCTTGAAACTAAAATAAGAGTATTCACTACAAAGGTAATTAAAATAAATACGCACTTAAAAGAACTTACAATTAATGAAAGTAAATCAAGCGGAATTAAAAATTAAATTTTGAAGATGGAATTAAATTCGACTAGTAACATTCCTAGCTATATATGAACTATATAACCATTAACATTAACCAGAAGTATCGGTACGATAATTGAATTAAGAAAATTAAGAATTCAAATTAAAAATAGAAATCAATTATGCATTTTAATGAACTAAACATGTAATATACTTAAAAATAAAAGTAAATCGAGCCATAGATGAATTTCGGCCAAGAATAAAAAAGTTATTGAAATGGAAGGAAAGCATTTCGAACAATTTTTTTTAATAATTTCATGTAAATTTTACATTAAAAATTATTTTTATATAAAAAGAATATTGAAAAGGTTTAATAATTTTTGCATGTTAAGTAGAAAAATCATACTCTTTCGTTAAATGTTGATAGAATTTGAATTATTTGATATTTTAGTCTGAAAACTTGTTTGCATATAGATAATTACATATGTTTTATTGTGTAGAAGTTTAATTAAAAGTAAATTACAATAAAAATAAAAAACAACAGAAATTTAGGGTATGTGTGGTCATACGGGTAAATTTCACGACCGTACAGAGCAGGATAAATTAGGTACATAATCAATTAATTATTACACTATTACTGTCATCATATAATCACAATAATTATAAAACTCGTTACAAACATTTGTAAAAACGGTTTTGGTTGCAAACAATAAAATATGTCATTTTACCTATATATTTACATACGCAACAATGGCATGAAAAGAAAAGACAAATCGGCCAAAAAAAGGTTAAATTAAAGACAACCTGCCAACTCAGGTTGAATTAAATTCTCTTTTACAAAAAGGAAGGTTGACTTAAATTATCTTAAATTACATTCTCTTAAACTAATTTCTCTTAAGCAACTAAAAAAAGTTGAATTCAATTGACTGCATTGAAATGACTTGGGACTTCAAAACTGACTTGGGACTTCAAAACTAAATTTAAATAAAACTGACTTTAAATAAAACTGACTTTAAATAAAACTGACTTTAAATAAAACTGACTGAAACTTCGAAACTACTTGAAACTGATTAACTTGAAACTGACTGACTGACTTAAAACTGACTGACTTCAAACTGACTGAAACTGACTTCAAACTGACTGAAATTGACTTCAAACTGACTGACTGACTTCAAAACTGACTGAAACTGCCTTCAAAACTGACTTGAAACTTGAAACTGACTAACTGACTCACTGACTTCAATCTGACTGAGACTTGAAATTGAATGAAACTGGAAATTGACTGAGACTGGAAATTGAAACTGACTTGCAACTGAAACTGAATTGCAACTGAAACTGACTTGCAACTGAAACTGACACTTGCACTTGAACTGCTATCAAGTGGAGACTATTAATCTCTAGGGTTTGGTTGTCCCTCTTGGATACAACCAACTGACTGGAAACTGACTGACTGAAAACTGACTGAAAACTGAAATTGACTGCACTCGAATTTCTATCAAGTGAAGTCTATTATTCTTTGGGTTTTGGTTGTCTCTCTTGGATCCAACCAACTGAAACTGTCTGAAAACTGAAAATGACTGCACTTGAACTCTATCAAGTGGAGTCTACTGAAAATGAAACTGACTTGCACTTGAACTGCTATCAAGTGAAGACTATTAATCTCTGGGGTTTGGCTGTCCCTCTTGGATCCAACCAACTGAAACTGTTTGAAAACTGATTTGCAACTTATTTGCAACTAAAACTGACTTGGAACTGATTTGCAACTGATTTGCAACTAAAACTGACGCGAAACTACTTCAAGTATCTTTATAAATCTCTGGGGTTTGGTTGTTCCTCTTCGATGCAACCATCTGAAAACTGAAACTGGAACTTGAAACTGCTTCAAGTCTCTCTATAGCTTTATAAACTCTCTATAGACTCTCTCCTTCTTAATTTGCAAGTCAATTCAATTCAATAATTTGAACAAATTGTAAATAAAAAAAAATGTAAACAACATTTCACTCGAATGTACGCGAAGGTACGGTACTATTATGTTTGGTACATAAAATAAAATTATTCTATACTGACTATAATAGTGAAAATAACTAAAATTAACTCTCTGAAATTAACTCTGAAATTAACTCTGTGACATTAACTCTGTGACATTAATTATGTGACATTTCTTTGACATTAATTCTGTGACATTTCTTTGACATTAATTCTGTGACATTAATTCTGTAACATTAACTCTGTGACATTAACTCTGTATCATTAACTCTGTGACTTTTAACTCTGACTTTTAACTTCTGACTTTTAACTTCTGTGAAAATTAACTTCTGTGAAAATTAACTTCTGCGATAATTAACTTCTGTGAAAATTAGTTACAATAAAAAAAAATGTATCACTAGTGTCTGAAATGTTCACTGTGTTTCTTGCAAATTCTGACTTGATTCTCATTATTAACTGTTAATAATACTGACTTTTCAATTATTTACAAATTTCTTTAAAAAAAACCAACTCTGTACTTAACAAAATTTCTACGGCGAAATCCTTAGAGACGTGTCCTAAAGACGTCTTGCTGGCTACTTATTCTTGGATGAAAACTAGGCGTGCAGAATTTGGAGTCGTTACACACCGGTTCAAGGGTGGATGTTACGAACTGGAAGTCGTGACACGCCGGTCAACTGGTTTTATCCTGATGCAGGGTAATTTCTATCCTGGCCAAAGAGTGGCCACTTGTTAAAATCTCTTCTTCTATGTGCTTGGGGTGCTAGATTTTTTATCCAGGGGCAGGGTCGCCAGAATATTATAAGATCCTTATGCAAGGTCGCCAGTGTTATAACCCCTCATTTTATGGCCCTGAGCCGGTTCGGAGTCGATGGGGTTCTAGTTGGGAGGCAGCAACGGATATTTCTCGCAATAGTTTCTTCTATAATATTCTAATTTCTTTCTATCGCCATAGGGTCGACAGTTGTTAATTCTTCTCTTTCTATAATACTCTGATATTTTCTCTGACGGTTCGCCGATTTTCTTTTTATAACTTATCGGGAACTATTTTCTCTATTTACTAAGTTCTCGGAAGAGAGCCCAACTCGAAGAGGAAAAATAAAAAGTTTCTCTCACTGTAATTTACTTCTGAAAATGTACAGGTAGTGCTCTGAATTTACAAGGGTAGAGGTTCGACCTCTTTCAACCATGGCTCAGGCCGGAATCTAAAAATTAAGGAGGCAAGGGCCTCTGCCCCCTCCTAGCAGCGAGGCTGCTAACAAGGGAGTCTAGTAGTAGTGACCAAAGAAGAGTGCATTAATGAAGTGAAGTTAATTTTACAATTACATGTATCATATATGTCTAAATGTTGGGGGAATGAAGTTGAAGGTTAAGTTCCCCAATTTTAAACACATGATCAGATGGAAGATTCCATATAAAAATAAAAGAAAGAAAAAAAAAATCGTATTTTTCGCCGAGTATACATTTCTGAAGGCGATATAATTTCGTAGTAGTACATAAGTACAGTCTAAGTACATCAGTGAGTAAGTATTAATTTTGGTTCATTACAATTACGATTACAATTACCAATTAATTCATGTTCGCTTATTATCATTAATTATCGTCATTAAAATACATTATTTACACTATACTAAACTACTATCATTAATTACAGTTTCATTAAAGTACGGTACATCACTTACATAATATTAAGGTATTACATTTAATTACAATTTTGGCAAATTGTTAATTGACATATCTACTACTGAACTAATCTAAATAGGTGATACAATTGATATAATGAAGTGGAGTTAACCGGTGCTCTATAATTTAAAGGGGATTATCAACAATGTTATATATTTATAGTTAACAATAATTACGGCAAATTATATCAAACATTATTAGAACCTAGTTGGTTATCAGAGTTTGAAAGTCTAATTAGCCAGCGATGAGGAAAGCGGACAAAAAATACGGTGTACTTTTCACTGGAAGTACACGGACATTATGATAACGTAATACATAAGTAATATAGAATTTGAATGACAATTAGGTAGAAATAGTAAGTACAAGTAATGAGAACGGCGATAACTATGTGACGTAAGCCGATAACGAACTAGTGGCCAGGCAGGGAAACAATACACTATATTATAATAATATAACATACAACATAACACTTTATGTTATAAATTTGTAGCAGAAGGAAGAGAGAGGATTTCGAATTCAGATGCTTGCTTTTGGCGACGTCATCGAAATTCGAACACCCTGAATCAGCATGAATGAGCAACTTGCGACAGGTGAACGTACTAAAAAAAAATAATAAAAAAATAATACATGCAAACGTATTTGCGCGATTTTGAACGAACAGGTACGGAGGCATAAAGTTTCGTACCATTTCGTAGACTGACACGAGTAAAAAATTAATATTTAATAAAAATTGATATAGGGTAATTGTCAAGATAAGATACGGAAAGATGGATACGACTAAACCATAGAAATGATAGATCGTAGGGTTGTGACACAAACAAAAATAGAAAGTAACAAAGTTTTTATCCAAAATCGCATCAGGCGATTTTGGTTTCTCATGTAAAAATGAATATGGATTATTCATTGTTCATTTTCACACACACACATATAAATATATATATATATATATATATATATATATGTGTATGTGTATATATATATATATATATATATATATATATATATGTGTATATATATATATATATATGTGTGTTTATATATATATATATATATATATATATGTGTGTGTGTGTATATATATATATAAATAGCAAAACTTATATAAAATATAAAATAATAATAGCACAGGATAAAACTATATACCCATTTAATATATATACGAGCAAATGCATACTTATATATAAAAACTTCAAATAATATACATCAAAATACGTACACTTTTGTTGTACTGCGTTTAACTAAAATTCTAAACTCGCACGTGATCGAGTTTACAGTTACAGCATTGTTGCTTTGTACTGTGCAATAAATGCGATTCACCATTATTTCACTACTCAAGGTGTGCGGGTGCCTATGCTCGATGTAAAGGGCCTTCAATTCGTTCAATATTACTTTTGTGCCCACTTTACATTCGGTTGGCAAGTTATCTTTAAAGACGGACAGAATACAATCAAAAGCCATCATTAGTCACATCATTATTAAAGTCAAGTTTATAAACACTCCTTTCCAATCGAGGGTTTATTCTTAATGATCCGAGCTTTTCAACCGTGAACTCTTCCTCACAACGCATATCGGCAGTTGAAATAATCTTCTAAGTCGTAACGACAGCGGCTCATTATATAAAGAAACAATTCTTCAGGGTGAACAGTGTAGGTGAGGTCTGCCCTGTACCGTTCAAGTCCTTTGTACCAAAGTTCATGATATTTTGAAGAGTTTAAACCTTTTAAATAAGCATCCAGTTCCAGACCATTCTCGCCTTGTTCAGTCCTACACTCGGTTAAACCGTCGAGCAGAGCGGTGAATGCGTATTCAAGAACCGTATCAAAATAATTCATATCCGTAACACGTGCGTCTACTAGGCTTTAGCTTGCGGAAACCGACGATTTCAAACATTCTGTCGAGGATGAAACAGTTTCGCGTGGGGACAAGAACGTTATTATCAGACGCATTCTTCCACATCAATCGTATATCAATCCATGGCTGTTCGTTATTTATACACAACGTACAAACAATGGCATATGAAGGGGTATCACTCATCTCTTCTTGTACCTACACCTGCAGGTATTTTATAACGACCCTCACTCCGCTTCTCAACTATCACGAAGCCTATTCATCTCCTCAACACTTAAATAAACAACATTCGCTTACCAGAGTTTGTTGTCTTCAAGTCGTTTCAAGTACGTAGTTAATGGCACTGGTTTTACGTCTGAACACACGCCATGACTTCGCCACGGACACATCGGATACGACATTGTGAATGCTGCTGAAAGGAAGCTCCATCGTATTCTATTGTGAGGAGTGCTCGTCCAGTCGGGTGAAGCTCTGAGATGACTCTGAGCAGCCGGTGCGCGGTTTGGTTCGGAGCCAGGTGTGGAAAACGAATCACGCAAACGAATCATACCAAGCGTTAATGTTTCGTGTACGTGTTTGTTCCAGCACGAAAAAGTCACGTGAATACTTATGCCCATTATACCGAGCAACCAGAATTTTTCCGACATACGGAGTAATATAGGTTTTAATATTTTATCACTCCCCAGATTGTGCACCAGACACTTTTGTTCAAGATAATTTTCACGAACTAAACACATTTTATTCACACTCCGGCGCACTATTTCAGAGAAACATTTGCCCATATTTATTCTTTTTGCCTAGCAAGCGATACTCGTCTCTAAATTCTATTAAAAACTCACATAGGCCTTTAGCGACAGCCGACAGCCTCACTACGAACCTGGTCATGAAAAATATGAATGTAGTGGTAAAAGTATTTGAGCTCATCCATGATGAGAAGATTTACATTCTCAGCCGAAGGGTACGCGTACTCGGTATGATGCAGCATGACATAATACCGCTTGTCACACCACTCATCAACAAGACTCACTACCCATACCCGTTGCTTCTCTTCTACACGTGTTGTTTCTTTCACTTCACGGTATATGTACGCTTTAAACAGTTTAGCCCTACAACATAGTCCATTACATCGTTTGTGCCGCGAAATCCGGCAATGCTCTCGCCAGAATATCCATAGAGTATTTAAACCTCTTCTTCCTCAAGCTTCGTACAGTTCATTGTAGCCTTAAAAGTCTCAAAGGAGGGAAGGCTAGGGAGTCTTTGAGTATTCACCACATCTTCCCAATTTACCGAATACCACTTCATGAACGTCGAGATATCAAAGGTAGTCATCACCGTTTTTCGTCTACGTGAGATTTCAAATACACGTCTGAGATCCAGGGAATGCAGCGGTCAACTGAGCACGCAGGAGTAGAGATATGCCCAGGTATTAGCAGGAGTCACGTGACCTTTGATCGATCATACAGTGGGTGGAGCTTAGGACTTTTCCTGTACACACACACACACACAGAAAGGAGAAAATGAAACCCTAATTGAAACACGATTTATTTAATAAACATATTCACATATATGTAATAAATAAAATAAACACATCGTTAACAAGTAAATAGGTATATATTTTAACTGAAAACAACACACAGTATAATCAATGTAAAGAACGACGCTTGTATAAAAGAACGTTCCGCACAAGATGAGGAGGGAGAACGAACAAATGAAAAATGAAGTAACCACTCGGGAATCGAACCCGGGATCTTCCGATTGCCGGTCAGATATGCTAACCACTACACCATGGGCCTCGATTAATTAGGGCAATGTTATTAGCAGGAGTTATTAGCAGGAGTCTCGTCTCTAAATTCTATTAAAAACTCACACAGGCCTTTAGCGACAGCCGACAGCCTCACTACGAACCTGGTCATGAAAAATATGAATGTAGTGGTAAAAGTATTTGAGCTCATCCATGATGAGAAGATTTACATTCTCAGCCGAAGGGTACGCGTACTCGGTATGATGCAGCATGACATAATACCGCTTGTCACACCACTCATCAACAAGACTCACTACCCATACCGTTGCTTCTCTTCTACACGTGTTGTTTCTTTCACTTCACGGTATATGTACGCTTTAAACAGTTTAGCCCTACAACATAGTCCATTACATCGTTTGTGCCGCGAAATCCGGCAATGCTCTCGCCAGAATATCCATAGAGTATTTAAACCTCTTCTTCCTCAAGCTTCGTACAGTTCATTGTAGCCTTAAAAGTCTCAAAGGAGGGAAGGCTAGGGAATCTTTGAGTATTCACCACATCTTCCCAATTTACCGAATACCACTTCATGAACGTCGAGATATCAAAGGTAGTCATCACCGTTTTTCGTCTACGTGAGATTTCAAATACACGTCTGAGATCCAGGGAATGCAGCGGTCAACTGAGCACGCAGGAGTAGAGATATGCCCAGGTATTAGCAGGAGTCACGTGACCTTTGATCGATCATACAGTGGGTGGAGCTTAGGACTTTTCCTGTACACACACACACACACACAGAAAGGAGAAAATGAAACCCTAATTGAAACACGATTTATTTAATGAACATATTCACATATATGTAATAAATAAAATAAACACATCGTTAACAAGTAAATAGGTATATATTTTAACTGAAAACAACACACAGTATAATTAATGTAAAGAACGACGCTTGTATAAAAGAACGTTCCGCACAAGATGAGGAGGGAGAACGAACAAATGAAAAATGAAGTAACCACTCGGGAATCGAACCCGGGATCTTCCGATTGCCGGTCAGATATGCTAACCACTACACCATGGGCCTCGATTAATTAGGGCAATGTTTTCTGCTCGTATGTAGGAGAATTACGACTTCTGATTAATCGAGGCCCTTGGTGTAGTGGTTAGCATATCTGACCGGCAATCGGAAGATCCCGGGTTCGATTCCCGGGTGGTTACTTCATTTTTCATTTGTTCGTTCTCCCTCCTCATCTAGTGCGGAACGTTCTTCTATACAAGCGTCGTTCTTTACATATATATATATATATATATATATATATATATATATAGCAATACATTCAAGAGCTATGGTACCCAAAGGGTACGGTATCGTAGGTGCCAGTTACCTGGTAAATTTTCCTATGGGTGTTACGGCATACCTTCGTGCCCCTAAGTTCCTTCAGGCCCCCCCAGCTTCTGTGCCCGAAAATTGCTGGGGGCGGTTGGACACCCTTTTCTTCCAAGCACACTAGCTCCTTCAGTTAATGACCCGTTGGTTCACTTGGTTAAGCGTGATGCCCTTCGCTTTCACGATATATTTCATATCTTCCCCCACCCTCACCCGTACCCCATATGTTTTGGGACCTGATCTTGTCAGCAACTCTCTCAGGAATTCACCAATTGGCGGCATGTATTTACCATCCCTCGTTATGAATATTCCGCTATCTGTGTCTGCATACAGGACCCTCCGCCCAAGAGAGTTCAGCAGTCCCCAAAGCTTGATGCGTGCATGTACCGTTGTGAAGCTGGCTACAGGTATGTTTGTAACACGTGAGGTATCTGTGGCCAATTCGGTGATGTTGTACTTTATTATGTCCGTATAACCTACATTCATGATCTCAATGACCTCTTCATCGGGGGCATTGGCATAATCCCACACCTCGTTATAACTTTTGGCCAGATGAACGTTCCCTTGCCTGTATTCTGTGCAAATTTTCCACGAAAACTATTTAGGCAAAAATTTACACTAAAGCGCTTGCCAGGGTTCGTAGCAATTTGGGCTTGGTCTTGTTGTATCCCTTCACGGTCACAGTAGCGCTGAATATACGCCGATTTTTCACCCTCGGCCTCAACCTCCCGCGGGTACCCTGATGCTTCTACCTTATCCTTCAAAAAAATATTTATATACGGCGTGAGAAAGTTGGGTAGCTTCTGAAACCTCCACACCTCATTATCTTCAATATTCTGTAGCCATGGTGAACAGCTTGGAGCAGCTCAGGTCTTGTATATACGCCTCTGAACCTCCGCTGGATGGTAGTGCGATTACAAGCCCCATTGTTCGCCTTTGCGCACTTCACGGACAGGGGAAACATGAGCTTGTGGTCTATAACAACGGGTAAGGTCGACATCCATAAATCGCGAGAGGGGAGCACGTGTAAGAATAGAGGGGGGGGATCAATTTTTATTCTTTTGGGATTATTTATTTTTTCTGGTTCTTAAAATATGCTATCACTTACGAACAGCTTAGAAATAGAAAAAAAATCATGTATTTTACTCGATAACCCCCCCCTTTACATATGGTTTGAAAGTTTATTGAATATCATAATGTTTATTCGAAGAGTAAATTCCAGTTTATTTAAGCAAATCTTGTTAAAAAACATGAAATATCATTGAAGAAGTTAGAAATAGACCTGTAATTGATTAATTCATTACAGAATATATTTGCTGGAAAATAATGGAAAATAATATATGTATATATTTTTACATCACCTAGACAAAACAAAAAATCATAAATTCAGACATAGCATAATATAAATGTCTCTAATTACCACACATTATTTAGCACATAACTATATTTATAGCATTATCAAAATGTTTCATAGTCATTGTCATATTTGATGCAACTCTGTCTAAATAGATTTTCAAGTTAATTGCATAAGTCTCTATTGAAAGATTCTTGTAGCACTTTTTCAGTTTGAAGATATCTTTGAGTGAAAACCTTGTGTCATTCACAAAATCATCTACTTCACTAGCTTTGGTGAAAGGTCCACCAAGTTTCTTCAGGGTGTCTAGATCTTTGTTCTTTCTCTTGTCAGCTGCTATGTTTGCTACCTCCTTGTCACTTAATCCTTGCCTCTTAAGTTCTTGTTGCTTTCTGCTCCATTCTACCAACACGTTAGGAAGGGGACCATCTTGCTGTACTAGTTTTACATATACTTTGGCCATAGACTTGCCTTCAATCAAGTCAGTGCTTCTTCCTTTTACATGTGCACGGCTGGCCATAGGTAGCTGTTTTGCACCACGTTGACTGAGCTCATAGTTGATGCTGCCCACTGACCGTTCTGGATGCAAGCTGTTGATTGGTGCTTTCTGTAGTTTCTCCTGATCCATCGATGCTACCTGAAAAGGAATAAAATAGTACTGTACCATGAGGATACAAAAACAGCATCAATTCAACAACAATAGGACATTATAAAATTATGTATTGCACTTACCTGTCGAGGGGCTTCCGCATCACAGTCACCAAACTGGAATATGTCTCCACGTTGTTTCTGCCATCCAGCTGCTAATTTCTTCATCATGATGCTGAGAACATTTGTGACTCTTGGTTTGTAGCAGTTAACGGCTTTCGTGATTGAATTACGGATGTCTTCATTCCACAGAACCGTTTTAAACCTATCAGGTGATATGAAGTTGAATGCAGGCTCGTGAATGTTCAGAAGATCAGATGGATCCGTTTTGCATAAATCATCGTACAGCGTTGGAAATGCAATCTGTTGTGCTAGCCGATGTCAGACTGATGAACGGTTCAATCAAATGTATTCCAATTAGTGCACCAGCTAGACAAAGGATGCGAATATATTCAAGGTTACTGAATGAGCGCAGGATGCATGCAAGTTGGTTAGTGATGTGTTCATACTTGTTGAGAAAATTAGAAACATCTTCATCCAAGTGGATGGTGATAGCGCACAAGAAAGTAAGCCTATTGAACCTCTCTTTTTGTAGACGAACAGCAGTATTCTTCTTTGGCATGATGTATTGAACAAAGTCACCTGCTTTGTTCCACTGTTTATGGTCATAATCGTGTGAAACCAATCTCACTAAACAGTCCATGAATTGTTCAGTGATTGAATCATGGGATGTAACACAACAGACAAGGAAGTTTACAAATATCTTGTCTGGTCTAATAGTGTTATCAATCTCTTTAAACACTTCAACAATTTTGCGATTAAACATTAATGTAGGATGAACTTGACATAAGAGATGTTCAGGTGTGTGATCGGTATCAAGCATGTCAGATACAATGTTTTCGACCCCAATGTTGTGGCTTATTGCATCAGTCATCACAAAATCTATTTTCTCATACAGTCTTAGGATCGAAACCGCTGACTACCGATAAAATGTTCAAGATAATAACTTTCAGTGCTGCTAGATTTTCTCGTGATTCTGATACTAGCTGCAGCGTTGGGAAGGAACGATATTTTCCATTAATTGTGATACCTTGAACAGAAAATGACCCTGCACCCTGTTTTCTAGATCCATCATCATGATAAGTAATTGTGACTGACTCATCCGAATTCATGATCTCTTGTACTATTTCTGCCAGTACAAAGGCTTCAATAGCTTTTCCTATTTTTCGGCATGCTGATTGGGCTGGAGCTGTGTCTAAATCAATGTAATGCGCATTTTCGTCAAAGTACTTCCAGCTGCGATCGAACATATAGTTTCCCACTTCAATAACAGCTGCTGTTGCTTGGTTGTATGATAAATGATATTTGGATATCAGTTTGTCAGCCACTTTGTAGAATGCTTCTTTTATTTTTGCCGGACTTTCACAAATATGCCTGTATTGATGAGGTAACTTGTTTCTATCCTCATTCAAGTTTGCATACACAAATTTTCGTTGTTTTGATGTTGATGGTATATTTTCTTCATGGATATATTCATCTTCAGTGCATGTGTCCTCATCTGTTATCGAGCCATCAAATTCTTGGTAAAGCTGTGATGCAAACTCATTTTTCTTTGTGTCTTCTTGTTCCTTTAGGAGCATCTTGTCCATTGCAGCTTGCATCCTCATTTGCCTCTCAGCTGTTCTTTGCCATGCCATGTCCACTGAATTTTCAAAAAACATTTTTCTTGGTCCTCGTTGATCCTCCAGGAACTTCCACTCTATCTCAGTAACTTTAACACTATAGATCTTCTCTTGGCGTCTTCGTGATTTCATATCTGTACAGGAGATATCAAACAAAGTGGCTGCAACACGGTTGTTGAATTCTGAAATTTCTGCTCGTTTTGCTTCAGTCATTCTCTGTGAGCGAACTTGAAAGTGTTTTTTGAACTCTTCATACAATTTTGTTATCTGGTTGACAATGTTACTGATCGACTTTTTGTATAGGTTGCACCAGATCCAAAGGTTCTGCAAGTTGTAGGCAACTTTCCATGCAGCATCACTAACAGAAAGTTGATTCTTACCAGCTCTGGCTGGCCTCAGCATGAACATCATCACTTGAATAATATCTTGCTGGAGTGGCAGTACACCTGCCTTAAACTGATATAGCTCAATATATTCCACATCTCCACACCGGCGTGTGGAAGCAGAAAGTAACTCATTTTCATCCTGTTAATTACTGTAAGTCTATTTTAAGATTTCTTTAGCTCTTGTAAGTGAGAAAAAATTATTAAACAAGCATAAAAAAGTTACAAGTAAAATAATCATGTAATATAATAATATTATATATATACTGTATATAATATATATATATATATATATATATATATATATATATATATATATATATATATATATATATATATATAATATAATATAATAATATAATCATATAACATCATGATTATATGTAAATAATAATCATAAAATAATAATCAGTTTTTTTGGCTAATATTGTTATTTAGCATCAGCAAACAATTCAGTTAACTAAATTTATGATGTGAATATTGATGTCATAGCAATTTAATAGTATTTTTTGACAAAACCAGATAAAGTGGCTAATAATTTTCATTGTTAATATCAGCAAAACTTCAGGGGGCATGTACAGGGGGGTTAATGACATCAGATATTTGTGAAACATGGTTCATTTTACTTCTTTTGTATGATAGCAACTTTTAAAGAACAGAAAACTGGGGGTCACCATTTCTGTTCCCCCCTACTAAGAAAGAAAGACCGAAATAGTTCTTGTTCAAATTTGTTGAGAACTCATCGATGGTGGGGAGGGCTGGGCCCACAAGCTTTTCAGGCGCTCCTACGGGGTACGGGTTGTTCTTCATCACCTAGGGGTATAAGGAACAGAAATTATAGTTATGGAGTTTCACTCCCTTAGCAGGCGGAAAGTGTAGTCTGAATGAGTTTGTACGCCTTCCGAACAAGCTCTCACCGCATTTGAAAGGATCCAACGCCATTGAACGCTTGATCGTGTTTATTTCTTCACGTACTGACCATCAGTTTCCATCAGTGCATTATACTCATACTCCCACAAGATCTTGTGAGTAAACTGGGCGCCTATAAGCTGATCGCGGGCGCGGGTCCATGCAAGATTCGGCAGGAGATCTACCGCGGATATCTCCTACGGTTCCACACTCAGGACGTATGCATCCATGCCACCAGCAACCGTTAAAGGAGTACACAGTCTTCTCACCAGTGGCACGGTCTTCGCTTAGGCCATCAACCAAAAAAACACGACCATTGATCTTAATGGGTACTTCCTCCGTGTTGCGGGCTTTTTATATGTATACACCGGTCTGCTGTTATAGGTGTATGAGCCAATAAATAGCCTTATGTCCATAACTGCGAGGGTTGTTTCTGTGAATGACGGCTAAGATGTCTAGGCATGAAATTGTTCTTGAACACACTAAAGCACAATGATGCGGGCGTGGTTGCGACTTGCAGCGGGTCGCAGTTGAACCGATCTATGTGCATCCTTCTAAAGGGCTGGAAACATACTCTAAGCACACACACACATCATTCACGCAATAACGCTCACATTCATCAGCTATATTGTAAGTATTATCTTCATTAAAACTGTTGTAGTAGCGGTCAAAATCTTCACGCTCACTATCACTCATGTTGTGTAGTTAAAGTAGTGTTTGTGGGGGGGGAGCGTAGTCCCACGTAATTTAGTGTTGCTAGTGAGGAAAGTGTAAGGGAAATACCCTTTGAAACTTCGGCGGCTACACTCATCACCTTGGGTACCTTCGCTTGTTTAGAAGGTATGAATAATAAAGTATCTTGAAACTGAACATTACCTCTTATTTGCATTGTATAAGTTTGTTTCCCCTATTCAATGGGTCGCCTGTAAATATCTCCAATGACTCGTGTTCAAGCAGTCCCTTACAAAGGAATTGTGTGTCAAATTTTGCCCCGTTATGAGCAAGAATATAGTCAATTTTTTTAACTTGCCCGCTAACTTGACAATATAGGACACAGAGTTTCACAGGGTTATTGTTGGTGATCGTTTTAAAAACGTTTGTCCGTTTACCACATTTGTGACTCATCACACTCAATCGCCATGCACTTATGGTAGATAGTCTGACTTACAAGTAGATGTGGGATAAGCTCCTTGGTTTCAGCATATGTTTCTATATGTTTCTATATGTATATGTTTCTATTTGTATATGTTTCTATATCGTAGTACACAGTTATACAAGGTCTATGTTTTGGCTTAGCGTCGTTCATATAACATATACGCTTTACTCTATCTGCCTTATATTTCTCATGGCATGTAGGACAGTGAATTTCATCACATTTATGCTTGAATTTCCCACGATTATCCATCATATGAAACATACCACATTCACAAATTCTCATTTTCCTGCACGTACCACTTGACTTATGAAACTCAAAAGCAATTATAATTGAAAAATGTACTCTACACATTACAATCCCTCTTTTCAGCTTCAACTACACGGCTTTCACATTTGGAGCTTTTACATTGCTCACACACCATGTGGCATTCCTTACAATGTTTCACTTTATCATCCGCAAACTCGAGTCATCCCTTACATAAATCATGATGCTTTCCATATTTTCTACTTATCACCACTCGGGTAAAGGTCCCTTATATTACGGATGGGGGAGATACGTGGCCCCTGACAGCCCTAAAATAAGTAGGAGTCTTGTACGATCTCTCACACTCCTTTTAAAAATATACACAGTCCTACGATGATCATCCATTCCAAATACAACTATACAACTATACGAACATCCATTTCCTGCTGCACCCTTCTCAATAATTTTTTGGGCCCGTGTATTTAGCACAAACATATTGGCCAAGACTAATGCTTTTAAGCCGCAACCACGATCGGTGTTTATATGCCGTCCGTAGATTGTTTCAGAATTGAAGTTAAGAGTATAAGGTGTGGCAGTATGACCCACAACACGGAATACACGATCAATATCTACGGTGAAGTTGTCCATATTGAAGGCTGTACTACTTTGACAGGCCTACATTATATGGCCCGAGATATATTCTATATCTACAGCAGCTAAGCGTCTGAACGGTAATCTTACCCAAAAATCATCTACATCCACGTCATCTGACCCGAACCCGAAGGATAACCTCGTACTGACTTCACGTTCGTCGCTGTTTTGAAGGGCAAACTCCACAATACGTTCAACTACACGTCGCAGACCGTGTTCAACACCATTGCTGTACAGCAGTGGTTCCAAAATGTTTGAGTCATTACCCCATTTTCACATAGATACCTTCAAAATACCCCCACCCTACCTGTACCCAACGTAAAGCCAGTACAAGATTGCCATGTCGTCACCGTGCGCTTTCCAAGCAGGGGCGCGAGCCCTTTCCAACACCGAAGTCTTGTTCAAACCATTGGATCACTAGTACCGAATAGTTCAATCTACAGCGTCCATCTACACCACGTCCTGAATTTACGTTTCCTAATGCCCAAAAAATTAATAAGTTTATTCATTAATGCAGCATGAGGCAAGTGACGCAGCCCTCGACGTTGCTCTTCCGCGACCGTCAGGACCACGACACCACCTGAAGTCAATGCCCTTTCATCAAGCCTCCTTGAAGAGACCCCGATTCTCAGGTCACCGACACCATCGAGAAGACAATCTCACTCAGTTTCCCCATCGAGCCTAGAACCAGCCAAAGAACCACCTACCAACGCTATCGCCGATCAGAAGCGACACAAAACCTTGCTGTAAAGAAGACCTTACGGAAGGCCACCGGAATACCGTTAAGAGAAATCCTCCAACAATGAAGCTAAGCTAACATCCAGCCGAATTGGTGGGTCTAAATAAAATATAAACTCTTTATCCCTCCTAATGTTTAGTTAAAAAAAATGGTCACCCATACTACTTTACCCATAATATTTGCTTTAAATTTGAAAATAAAAATTATGTGCTTTAAGTTAGTAAATACAGTGATTTAGTGTTAGTATGAAGAAAAGAAAAGGTACCGTAGTTTTAACAAATGAGTTAATAATTTGTATAATCCATTAATCGACCTTTCCAGAAGAAGAACCTTGGAAACTCTGAAAGATAAATATAGATGATCAACTCACAAGTTACTAATCTTCCTTGGAAAATTATATATTTATTATTACTCCTTCTGTGCATTTCTTCTTCGTGTTTACTATTCTATCCTTACATAAATGACTCACACAAGTTATCCTGAGAAACCAGATCTTCTATAAACAAACTTAGGATGTGACGTCAGAATTTCTCTTAAACAATATTTTAATAATTAATGTGTTTATAATTGCATTCTGTTCATAACGGCTAAATTCTCCGTATTTATTGTTATATGTTTAATACTTCTAAATATAACGCATCTTATTGTAAGAAAACATCTTACGGTACTTGATTAAATTTAAAGGATTAGTCTGCAAAAGCTCTGCAAAAGCATTTTTCGCGTCACCTTAAGTTGATGATTGTTTTAATTAGCCTTCTCAGTGAACTGTACTGTCTTACGAAATAGAAGAGTAAAATTTATAATTTGTTTTATTGATGGAGTCATTTTCTTCCCAAAGTTACTTCAGGCAATCACTGATTACACTTCTGAGAAAATTTCTGAAATTTTAGAGGAAACGATGTAAGTTCATTTAAATCGTACCCTGCCATAGCAATGAATTCTGAGAAAAAGGCCCTTATGCCCTCATAAAATAACGAGACATAAGTGACAATTATATTATGTGTGAATACGCTAGTGCTATGCCTTTCCTTTCTCATTACTCTTTCCTGCCCTTTCCCTAATATATATATATTATATATAGTATTATGTATATGTGTATGATTATTTTTTATGTTTTATACTGCCGATCGCAAGATACAAATTGTAAGTAAAGATCTTTTGTGTAATTTATGATTCGAACATGCTCTGATTTCCTGATTTGAATTCCGTAAGTTATCCCTTAATTCCTAAACTTCAATCTCAAAATTAATCGAATTGTAAAAACCTAAATGTCCACCTCCTTTGCAAAACTAATTCCCCTCGAGGAATTACTACGTAAAATCCATAAACAGTTTTAGATATTCCTAAGTACATTACATCCCAAATTTATCATTGATCGGTCCTGTCGACGGTTTCGAAATGGGATTTCGCAACACTTAAATTTCACAAGGGCGTCTCACTTTAAAACAACCATTCAAATTAAATTCATTAGTTACCCATATAATTTATTCAACGGATTTAAAAATCATCCTATAATTATAATTAAACTAAACAACTACGAGGAACTGATTTCCTCTTCTTCAATACATAAATCATGTAAAATCATACTTTAAATTTTGTAAATCCAGCTAATCCCCGATTTCTTTTAAAGATATATACTATTTTGTAAAGGTGCTAAAATGGACACTGTAATCGACAGCTATTGTGAATGCCGTTATATTCCAAAATTTTCTGTGTTTCGACTCGACTGATGAGATTGACACTTTTTTAATGAGCCGGTAGGCTATAGCAATATCCCTAAATTAAAAGAATTCAATCTGGAAATTAATCAGGCGCGATTTGTAAGTAATAAGTTCCACGTACGCATATTGTATCTTATAGAATGTCTCTGTTCTGTATCTTTCCGAAATCGGTTAAAAAATCCTTACGTGACATTAATCACCGTTTTACCAATATTTTCATAAAATTACTTTATAAACGCATTTACATTGTATTTTGTTTGTATCATTTCTCTGACTGTGCGTTTATTTTATATGTACAACTTTCTTTATGTATAAACTAATCATAAACGAAAATCCTGACTTACATCCGCTGCGGTAGAAAAGAAACCTTAAATTCACTGATGAAATTCACTCTTACAGTATATATTAGTTATCCCTCATTATATACGAGATTAAAATCTCATAGAAAACATAAGACGTTTGATAAAACCATTTCTTCCTTGCGAACCTTATTTTAGTTACTCCTCAAAGAAATTAAATTTCCCGCTTTTCATTTCCTAATTGACGAACAATACCGACTTCACACAGAGTAATCCTTTCCTTTATAAAACGTATGTAACGTCTCTTATATAATTTCAACGATCGCAGTGCATAATACACGAGTATTAGAAGAAGACTACTCCGGCTAGAATCTTGGTCGGAAGACATTTTTACGGGAAAAGACTCCTCGAAAATTCACCATATATAAAGGATTTTCTCTTCACACGAATAGTTTATATCATGTACCTCACTGCTATGAATTTAGTTTCTCCCTGTTCTTTTCTTATTTAAATAACTTACTATTGTTTATGATAATATGCCATTGTTCCTACGATTCACAATGTATGCAGTGCACATTCCGATCATTTCGTCATTTTTATTAAAGTTATCTCTCTTAAATTAGAAATAATCCCTAAATGGTTCAAGGTACTAGACTCTAAACGTCATTTAATCTACAAAATTATAATGTGCAAGCAGGAAGGATCCGAATTACATGTTTATATTTCATCCACTTTGCGAGGTGAAAAATTGTATAAATGAAAACTCCTATTAGTGATTTGATAATCTGTATTAATTGCTGTATTTGAGTATTTTAATGAGTTAAACTTACTGCTTACTTTATGCAAAATAGATAAAATGCTTGTTTTTATTTTAATTTGATTTAAATTGCTTTCGTCTATTGCTATTCTTCATGAACGAAAATATTTCCTTTATGATGCTTGACAGAGTGACGTCATATAAATAACATCCTTTGTGAGCATTTATGCAATATGTGTTCAGATGTAAATTGAGATTATGTTAATTTAGTTTCCCTTTAAAGCTTAAATATATCTGTTTCATTTATAAATCAACTTTTCACGTGTGAAGTTTTCTTCATTTGCAGCACAAATTGCCTTATTATGTAGGTTAACCGCTGCCAAATGAATAAACCTTCACTTTTCTGAATGTTCTCCATGACTTTTCTCAAGACCGATCTTCCGATACAGGCAAAGTTTTATTTTTTTCATTTTTTTTTAAAGATGAATGAATGTTATATATGAACAGTCGCCCATCAGTACAAAACCCTCACGCGAAACACGATCCGACATGCGAGATATCATTCGCTCGCTGCTCACGTGTTTGCCTTTCAACAGCCCGAAAGGGCTCAGAGTTTCCTCACATCCGTTTAGGAACTCCGCGTAGAAATTCAGCTAGCTTGGATACAAAGTGCTTTGACTCTAAGAACTTCGCGATCTCTTGTGTCTCACTGCCCGACGCCTAGCTGACTCAAGTCAGAATGGATTCCTTCGTATATAAGGAGGGGTCCAGCGTTTGAGAATCAGATTCTTATATACATGTCCGCGGGTGATGGGTGCGAGTCACCCCGTATGGAAATTGCTTTATGCTTGAGATCCTAGAACAGGCCGGCGAATGCCTTAGAAGAGGATCTCCCCTGGGTGAAGGGTGCATTTTACCCCGGTAGGAAAATTGCTTCGTATTGGAATATCGGGTTTGAGGATCTGACTGAAGGAAATGCCAGCAGATTCAAACATTATTTAATTTAACGTAACGTTAAATGTAGATTCTAGAATTAAGAATTATATCATTATCGATCTTACGAACTTGTGTAGAAGAAATATTCTTATTATAAACTAACCGTGTTCTGTGAAAAAATACCTAATTGTAACCCACTTTGCCTAAAATTGAATAAAGTGATTAACATCAATCAGTGTCTTTCTATTCATTAATCCATTCTTGACTTTGCAGAAATGAGGGTTAGGGAAATTTTACGGGACTCATAAACGAAATTCATTTACGGCGCACTCTGGTCGCGTCTGGGCGACACATTGAGAAGGCCCAGACGATCCAGGAGTACTGTATTATACCCTCTTGGAATAAGTCGATTTTACCCGACGGGTCCAGACCAAGAGCACGGTATAATGTGTATATATATATATATATATATATATATATATATATATCGGGTGGCCACAAAAAAAATTTACTTAATTGATAGTTTAATAACTGCAACAATTCAAAACTTATGCGATTGAGATTTTGCACACATTAACAGATGCATATACTCTATAACTGCTGGAATTTTCAAATATGTAGGTTCTATAGTTTTGTTACAGTGAACAATTTAAAAGCATATGTCTAAAAATAGCATGCCTGGTGTGCATCTGACACGTACGTGTGCTAGCGTAGGCTAAACCTAATGTAGCGTAGTATGACACGCGCGCTGGCGTAGGCTAAACCTAATGTGAATTTGCTTTCTTTTATTTTTCCGCTAAAACCCCGCCAGCATGACGTTAAGTAAAAGTGATAAAGCCATCATAGAAGCATGTGTCAAGGAAAAAAGTGTTGGAATGGAAATAGGATTGTCCGAGAATTCCCCGCAAAGAACTGGACTCGTCAAAGTGTTTATAACTTAATAAGAAAGATAAAGGATACTGGATCAACAGTAGAAAACCCGGCAGCGGCAGGCCCAAAAGTGTTTCAACAGAAGAAAATAAGGCTGCCGTGGAGGAACTGATTCAATCCCAGGAGAATACACCAGGAACTCATTGTTCCCAGAGACAGATTGCGTACGACCTTGGGATTTCACGCTCCTCTGTACAAGGGATTGTAAAACGTTTGAAATTGAAGGCCTACAAGAGAATTCGAGTTTCTCGGCGTGATCAGAATGTAAGACAGCGTAGAAAGACCCGCTGTAAATCCCTATATGAACGCTACTCAGCTGAAGACGTGCAAAAAGTTGTGTTTACAGACGAAAACGATTTCACGTTGGAGGTGGCCAAAAACAAGCAAAATGACAGGGTTTATGGTTCAAGGAAAAAGGACATTCCTCCCTCCAGGCTTTATCATGAAACCTCACGATTCAGCAGAAAAGTAATGGTATCGGCCGGAATTTCATGGAAGGGGAAAACACGAATTCATTTTATTGCCACAAACAAACTAAAGTTAACTCTGAGCACTACATCAACCTGTTAGATAATGGGTTACTTCCTGATTGTCGTCAGCTGTATCCTGATGAGGCCTACATTTTCCAGCAAGATGGGGCACCCGCCCATACAAGCCGAGCGACCCAAAATCATCTAGAGCAAGAGACCCCTAATTTCATCAAAAAGGATGAATGGCCGCCTCAGTCTCCCGACTGTAATCCGATGGACTATTCAGTATGGGATTCTCTCATGGTGAAGGTTTACGGCAGCCAGAAAGACAAATTCACCGAAGATGAACTTAAGGAGAAAATCAATAGAGCATGGGAGGATATCACCTTAGATGAGGTTCGAAAGTGCATCTCCTCGTGGAAGAAGCGATTGAGGGCAGTTTACCAACAGGGAGGTGGTCACATTGACCATTTGTTTAAGTAAATTTTGTTAAGTTCAAATTCATTTTCTTCGGCATACTATTTTTAGACATATGCTTTTAAATTGTTCACTGTAACAAAACTATAGAACCTACATATTTGAAAATTCCAGCAATTATAGATTATAACCATCTATTAATGTGTGCCAAAGCTCAATCGCATAAGTTTTGAATTGTTGCAGTTATTAAACTTTGAATTAAGTAAAGTTTTTTTGTGGCCACCCGATATATATATATATATATATATATATATATATATATAGCTCAAAGCTATTGACTTCTCCTTAGGGAAATGGAGCTTACAGAAGAAAAGAAGGACCAACAGAACAGCAAACATTTTCGTTTATTTGTGTAATTCAGACGTTTCGACAAATCTTTTGTCATCATCAGTGAATTACAAACCTTAAAACCTTAAAACAAAATAAGAGTAAATAATTAAAATTACATTAATACAAAAGGAATTAAAATCATTAAAATTAAATTAAATTAAATTTACCTGAACTGATAAATACACAATAATTACGTCAACCTCCATATTCTTGTTAAAACTTCGAACTCAGTTTTGTAAAGGGGGTGGTTATTATCATTACTATGGTTTATAATTGTGGATTGTGGTGGGTTACTGAGGGGACGGTTTACCGGTCCGGACTGATAAGCCCAAATGTTAAGAAAGTGTTAAGAAAGGCGTACCTTCAGTTGGAGTTGAGTACTACCGATATACGCAGCCTTAAAGCTGTCGCACGTGTATTTATAACCAATATTAGGGCGCATACAATTTTGGGGAATTTGTCTTTGAACTTTGAAAAAATTTATAATTTTAGTGGGTTGACGAGGGCGAAACTAAAATTAATTTGGGGATAACTAGACTTAAGAAGTTTGGATACTTCATTTCGAATACGTAATGATAAAGAACCATAAAAAGGTAATTTAACATATCTGGTTTCTTTTTGTACTGTGGTTATGGGGAGCCTTGTATTAAAAGTGTCATTTAAAAATTTCTTTAATTGGTTGTCAAAAATATTAAAAGGGTAGTAATTATTAATAAAGTACTGTCTTAAAAATTTAAATTCTTCGTTTAATGAAAATTAATCGGAACAAATTCGGTAACTTCTTAATAATGTTAGTATAGCGCCAATCTTATATTTATAAAACATAAACTCAAATAAATAATTCTTTCCGAAGCTAGTAAAGGTTTGGTTTCTTCATAGTGAGGTCTGGACCTTGTTATTAGCCCTTTTAACTAGAACATCCAGGAAAGGTAGACTATTATTTGTTTTGTTTTCACATGTGTACTTAATATTAATATGTTGTTTATTTAGATAATGAAGAAAAAGTTTTACTTGTGAAGGGTGTTTAAATATTAAGAAAGTGTCATCCACATATCTTCTATAATATATGGGTTTAAAACTATTGGGACAACTTTTCAATCAAATTCCTTCGTATTGGCAAAGAAATGTATTTGCTAGTATTGGGATCAACGGGGAACCCATAACTACCCCATCAAGTTGGCTGTAAAGTTTACTATTAAAGAGGAAAAAATTATCAAAACACGCTATTTCGAGGAGATTTTTAAATTGAGTCTGAGTGGGGCCATTAATCTACAGATCTACAGAAGCTAAGGCTAACAAAGACCCTAACATCCACTCTACGGTTAGCCCGAGAGAAAGAAGAGAGTAGAGGGTTAAAAGAAGAGAATAAGGGTTAAGTAGTAAAAACTATCATTTCGTGTGTTAACATTCACTCAGAAAAAGTCAAACACTCATACCATGCAAACTACAGACATGCAAGTAAAGAGAGGATAAGAAAAGAGAAAAAAAAGTATAAAGAGTTTAACAAAAAGTGGGTTAGTTTAGGCTACGAGCTACTTCTAAGTTCGTGCTAGTCTAATTTTTTTATATATAATTTTGTTGCTGCCATATGACACGCTGGCATGTCACAAACTGGCATTAATCGTCAACAGACTCAAACCTCGACCACTACCCCTAGAGCTCCTGTTGCTAATTGTTTTATTATTTTAGAAGACGTTAATATTTTTAAAATGCCTATCTAAACGGTTGTTAATAAGAGTATTACTAGTAGTGAATAACTTATTTAGTATGATATCTAATGTTTCTTTTAACGGGACATTAGTAAATACTGATGAGACAACAAAACTGGCCATAGTAAGGGAATCTGCATGATTAATCTCTTTTACTTCATTAGCAAAATCAAACGAGTTGTTAATGGAATAATCATTATAGGTAAGTTTTGAAAACAAGGGAACGAAGCATTTGGCTGTTATAATTGAATGTGCCACAGGCTGAAAGAATAGGTCTTAGTGGGAAATTTGCCTTATGAACTTTGGGTAAACCGCATAGAATTCCTTGATTAAAACCAGAAGGAAACAAAAATTGTATGTATTGTCATCGATAATATTACTATTTTTTAATTTAAGAAAAAACCTATCAAGTTTATTTTCGAGTTTTAGTAATTTAGACAGAATATTCTCTTTTACTCTTTTAAATTTAGACGTATCTGACAAAATTGTCTCCATTCTATTCCTGTAAACTGTTGAATAGGGTAGCCCACTTTTCAATTTTTTTTGAAAAGTATAGGTGATCTTGGTTTTTCCCATTATTTGGCACTATACTAGCACATTGGTACCATTTTTACAAAAAATGATCAATATTTAGGGGTCTCGCATCGACCTTGAAATTACTAGTTTTTTTTAAAAAATGCGTACTTTTTAACTTTTTACTGAATCAAGATAAATCATTAAGTAGGGATGTTTCTGAATCCTCTTAATGAGAGAAGTCGTTTGGTGTGCCTGCCAATGTCATACGACTAACGGTTTAAAGGTTGTGCCTGTATACAGGTAATACCAATGTGCTAGTATAGTGCCAAATAATGAGAAAAACCACGATCACCTATACTTTTCAAAAAATGAGTCACCATACCCGGGCGGAATGTATAATGTATATAGGTAATTAGAAAATGCACTATGCCTGTGCCAGGTACCTAACCTATTTCTTTTTTTGCAGATCATAACATTTTGAAATTCTGTCTGAGTTCCTCATCCTTTGCCATGGACAAATCGATGGCAACTATAACTGGAAGAACTCTTGAAGCTACAAATAGAGAGTCATCAAAAGGAAAGGCGAAAATAACATCGCTACCTTCTCTAAGATCGGCCTCGGAATTTTTTTTTAATTGGCCAACCGTCGTCCTCCATCAGTGGTAGCAAATTGCCAACAACACGGCAGGTTTTGCAATACTTCTTCAGTGTTATCCAGTACACTGCTAACAGGAAAGACGCATTCAAAGAAACCGTAAACAACGTCTTAAAGTTTTGGAACATGGTCCGCATTAAAACAATCACAAAGCTCAACTGCGAACGGAAGCTAGAGGCATTGTGGAAAGAGTGGCACTTACTCCAAAAGAGCAGAAAACGAGAAACTGACGCCGGAGGAAAACGGCAGAAGTTTTCGGACAGTGTGGACAAGCTGTGGGATATCGGAGCATCTGACGCTGTCGAAGATATAAAGAAGAATCGACTGCTGTCCGACAAGGACAACAAAGAAGACATTGACTTCTGCCTCGATCAACGTGGTCTTCGGGTGGCAACGATGAGCGGGAACGATAAAGTTTTCGCTGTAAAAAGAAAGCTACAGGAAGGAAGAAAACGTCCTCGCCAGGAGCCGCAAACCTCAAAGTGTGCATACGAAACCGGAGATGAGGCCATGGAGAATGATGATACTGGCATGTCAGGAGAGTCGGAGACAGAACTAGCGTTCCCCCTGCCGAAAGAGCCAAGTGTGTCTGTCAATCTTCCTCGCCGCATCCTTAATGCACCTGCTGTCATGGAAGTGGCTGATCGTTTCCGCATGTCCAATAATCAGGTGCGTATTGTGTATAGTATTCATCGATAGCGTCAGTTTTAAAGTGTCCCGTAACCCACATGTATTCTTGACAGTTTCCTTTCCACTTTCCATTCTCTACATAGGTAGTAAGCATTGTGGCTGCTATCACACGTTCGGCGGATCCACCAGCAGACCTCAATCAGTTCAGCATCTCGAAAGAAACGGCTCGCCGGGGAAGAGTGTCACATCGCTGTGAAGTGGCGAGCACAGCTTCTGGTTTCGTCAGAGACGATTACCGGGAAGTGGCAGAGATCACGCTCCTGGTACTCGGGACACAGCCACGCCGTGGCATTCACCTCATGCGCCCAGGAGCCTACCACCACGCAAGATGGATGGCTAAAGTTAGTATTTTCAAACCAAAAGATAAACATTTCATTATAATGCAAAGAAAGTAATTGGTAACAATAAACCTGTCTTACTTACAATGGTGCCCATTCTGTTTCAGGTCATCTACTACACAAAACTGCTGATGTTCAGTAGGCAGCTGGAGCTCGACGCCGAGCTGGTCGACAAGCTGCACAGGATCGTGGTGTTCATCGCTCTTCTGTACGTACCAGCTTGGTTGGCGGCCCCTGTAGCAGCTGATGCGCCGTTGAATGACCTGGTAATATACCAGCGTTTTCTGAGGTATAGGGCAGTGGACCGCGAGGTGGCAGAAGCGTCACTGGCAGTGATGAGGCAGCACTTCTGGTATCTGAAGCCTCAGACCGTCATCTTCGCTCTATGCTGCAACAAGGTGGATGGCACTGTGAAGCAACAGATGGCAGAGAAGCTGTCCCACCTCCCTGTACCCAAAGACTTCACATACGAGAACGTCTCAGTCGACGAGATGACGCTACTCCCCGACCTGATCGACGAGTCCTCCTGTTTCTTATTTGCAGGTCTGAAGATGTATGGGTCTTCGTGGCTCACCCTGCCAACTGATAAGTGGGACGAGAACGAGGACTTTTGTCGTCTGAAGGATGTGATCTCTAATCTCCAGGTCACCAATGACGTCGCTGAAAGAGGGGTCCAACTGATACAAGACTATGCGAACACGGTCACAAAGGACGAGGCACAGCTGCAGGATCTTCTGCAATTGGTGGAAAAGAACCGGAAAGAGCTCGGCGACTTCAAGAAGTCATCACTCGCCACGATGACATAGCACAGAGGGACAACGTTGCAGCCAGTGACGTGTGATAGTGGTCAATACAATGCAAAAGTGATTGTTTAAGTTATTGTTTCTTTCTTCCTTATTTGTCTGCTATTTGCTGATTTTTTTGAAAAGTATAGGTGATCGTGGTTTTTCCCATTATTTGGCACTATACTAGCACATTGGTATTACCTGTATACGGGCACAACTTTTAAACCGTTAGTCGTATGACATTAGAAGGCACACCAAACGACTTCTCTCATCAAGAGGATTCAGAAAACATCACTACTTAATGATTTATCTTGATTCAGTAAAAAGTTAAAAAGTACGCATTTAAAAAAAAAAACTCGTAATTTCAAGGTCGATGCGAGACCCCTAAATATTGATCAATTTTTGTAAAAATGGTACCAATGTGCTAGTATAGTGCCAAATAATGGGAAAAACTACGATAACCTATACTTTTAAAAATAAATTGAAAAGTGGGCCACCCTACGTTGAATGAAGTAACACTACTCCTTTACCTTTATCAGGTCTCGTAATGATGACAGAGTTATCCTTTTTCAAATTATTTAGAATTGTAAAAACATGCTTATTAAAAATGGGGAAAACACTTCATGGGGTTTAAAATTATAAAAATTCTTAAAAGAGATACTCTCCATTTGTTTTACTAAGTTATGAAACGAATAATTTGGTCGGATCTCACAGTTCTTAATATTAATGAGAAGATTTTCAAAACCAGAGAAAAATGTATAAAAATTGCCTAACGACAATATTTCTTTCTCTCTAACACTTAAAACTCTATTAGAAAAATTAAAAATAAAATTGTCTGGATTATTAAAAAACGACTGAGTAATTCCCAATTTTGCTAATTTCTAATTTCACCCCTTTTTAATAAGCATGATTTTAAAATTCTTTATAATTTGAAATAGGATAACTCTGTCATCATTACAAGACCGGATAAGGGTAAAGGAGTAGTGTTACTTGATTCAACAGTTTACATCAATAGAATGAAGAAAATTTTGTCGGATACGTTTAAATTTAAAAGGGTAAAAGAGAATATTCTGTGTAAATTATTAAGATAAACTAAATAGGTTTTTGCTTAAATTAAAAAATAATAATATTATCGAAGACTCTACATAAAATTTTTGTTTGCTTCTGGTTCTAATCCAGGAATTTTCAATGGATTACCTAAGGTTAGTAGTATGACTGCAAAATGGGAGAGTGCAATTGCAATGTTGCAAGACCCCTCCCCCTTCCGCCTTGTTGCAAGATCCCCTTTCCCCATGCTGCAAAACCCTCCCCATTCCCCCTTGTTGCAATACCCCTTCCCCTTGTTGGAAGGGTCTCCCCCTTCCCCTTGTTGCAAGACCCCTCCCCTCCCCCCTCCCATTTCTTGCAAGACCCCTCCCTCCTTTGTTTGGATTCCCCCTAGCTGCCACAAGCTATGAAAAATCACCCTAACCTAAGAGAGAGAGAGAGAGGAGAGAGAGAGAGAGAGAGAGACCATCTTTCGCCTGGCTCCGCCAGACGCATAATAAAGCTATTGGTTTTTGTACTTAACTGAGAAGATGCTAATCAGCCAATTGGCTTTCTCCGGCAGTTGGCTTAAAAGGCGTAAATGGCTTGTTCAGGTGCACATTTTTTTTTGAATTGCCAGATTGCGCTATTTATTTAATTAAAGCAGATATTCTTGACAGTTGGCTTAGAAGTCTTAAGCAGCCAGTCGGTTGAAAAGGCGTAACCAGCCAGTCGGTTTAAAAGGCGTAACCAGCCATTTGGTATACATAAATATACTTATTTAATTAAATAATATCGTTTATATATACTGTACAATCAAAAGGATTAAATAAAACGCCATTACATCATCCTGTTTATTTAGACGAATTATTGGAAGTAATTTCATGACATATATTGAACAGAGTTTAAACGAGGAGTATATATATATGTTAACCCCCCCTTTATGGCCCTGAGTCGGTTCGGATTCGACGGGGGGGTTCTGGTTCGGAGGCAAGCAACGGATGTTTCTTCTTTATACTTTTCTATAATTCTTTCTAATTATTTTCTCTCGCTTTATGGGGTCGACACTCTGTTAATTCTTTTCTTCCAATAATAGAAGATAGCCCAACTCGAGAGGGAAAATAAAAACTTTCTCTTACTTTGGTTTACTTCTTAAAAATTACAGTTAGTACTCTGAATTTACAAGGGTAGAGGTTCGACCTCTTTCGACCATGGCTCAGGCCGGAATCTAAAAATATTAAGAAGGCAAGGGGCCTCTGCCCCCTCCTAATGAGGTGCTAATCTGAAGTACAATGATGAAGTGCTAATCAGAAGTCTAATGCAGAAGTGAAGTAATTTTATAAGTACAGTATAATATAGTCTAATGTTTGGGGGAGACAATCGAAGGTTAAGTTTCCCCCCTTTTTAAATACATGATCAGATTTTTTTTTTGAAAGATTTCAACTAAAAAGAATAAAAAAAATAAAAATAAAAAAGAACAACTATCGCTGATTCTACATTCCTGAAAGCGATATAATTTCGTATTAGCACATAAGCACAATTTTGAGTACATGACTGAGTACGTATTAATTTTGGTTCATTACAATTACGATTACAATTACCAATTAATTCATATTCACTCATTGTTTAATTACACTTCTATTAAAGTACATTACATCAATTACATTATATTAAAGGATTACATTTAATTACAATTTTAGCAAATTGTTAATTGACATATCTACTACTGAAATAATCTAATAGGTGATACCATTGATATAATGAAGGTGAGTTAACCGTTGTTCTATAATTTAAAGGGGATTAACAACAATGTTATATATTTATAGTTAACAATAATTACGCCAAATTATGTTAAATAATATTAGAACCTGGTTGGTTATCAGAGTTTGAAAGTCTAATTAGCCAGCGATGAGGAAAGCGGAGGAAAATACGATATTTTTTTAATTGGAAGTACACGGATATTTATGATAACGTAATACATAAGTAATACAGAATTTGAATGACAGTTAGGTAGAAATAGTAAGTACAAGTAATGAGAACGGGGATAACTATGTGACGTAAGCCGATAACGAACTAGTGGCCAGGCAGAGAAACAATACAGTATATTATAATAACATAGCACATAATATAACATAACACATGATAATGTTATAAATTCAAATCAAAGCGAAAGGAGACTTTTTAACTTTGAGCGTTCGAATTCTGCTGCGATGAGCGGAATGTGATCTTGCTAAGCATTTATTCGAGTTCATCTCGGGAGGTCAATATAATTAAAAATAAAAATGAAAAAAATAATACGAGAACGTTTTTTCGCGTTCCCGAACGAACTGCGAAAGTTTTGCATTTCATGATTGACACGAGTAAAGATGATTATTTAATAAAAATTACATACGATAATGGTCAAGCTAAAATATGGACGTATGGGGGCGGGGATGAGATGCAAGACAATTCATAATTAATTATAATAACTTTTATAACAAATGGAAAATGGATGATGGATACGACTAAACCATAGAAAGGGTAGATCGTAGGGTTGTGACATGAACAAAAATAGGAAGCTACAAGTAAAATTATTATCCAAACTCGCGTTAAGCGATTTTGGTTCTTATGTAAAAATGGACAATGAATTCATATAATGATGGTGTAGGAATTGTTCATTGCTCACTTTTTACATTACTCTCCCCTTTTAAAAATGATATTTATACAATAATTTAATAGGGTACCATTAATACAATACAAATGAGAAAATAACATCCTAACAGGGTACCATTAATAAAATACAATGAGAAAATAACATCTTAACAGGGTACCATTAGTTACAATACAAATTTTATACAGAACGATTTCGCGTGGTCGAGTATAATGCAGAGTATCGAAAAAAAATTTAAAATGACACTTGCTTACAAAAATATTAAAAAATCAAAGATTAATACTTTAATTTAGATAAACAATTAAGCTAGACAAAGAATGATATTGTAAAATTTTTAGCAAAATTTTATTATTATTTTTTTTCTGTGGGGAAAATTACATTCACAATGAATAGGTAAGAGGGAAAAATATAAATCGTACAATCTATAAACTAATTTTTATTGACTAGTGTAGGTAAAAATAGAATTACGTAATGGATGATGTATAGACCTGTGGTCTAGTGTGTATTTTTGTGTGCTAGGTATAAAGTGTGTAGCTGATAATTTCGAGACAGATTTAAATTCGACTACTAAAATTCATAACCATATACTGTAGTAGTATGTCAATTTGACTATAATTTTCGTTTGATACCTTACAAATGGTACAATAACAATTTAAGGACAGTTACTCACGATTAATTGAACAAAATAAAATTAAAATACAAATTAAAAATATGAATCAATGATGAATTTTAACGAGCTAACATAATTTTATAATACTCTTAAAAAATAAAAGTAAATCGAATCATAGATAAATTTCAATCAAGAATAAAAAAGTTATTGAAATGAAAGGGAAGCATTTCGAACAATCTTTTCTTTTAATAATTTCAATTGAATTTTATATTAAAAATTATTTTTATATAATAAAAAATATTTAAAAAGGTTTAATAATTTTTGCAGGTTAAGTAGAAAAATCATACTCTTTCGTTGAATGTTGATAGAATTTTGAATTATTTGATATTTTAGTCTGAAAACTTGTTTGCATATAGACAAATACATCCGTTTTATTGTGTAGAAGTTTTACTAAAGATTAAATGGCTGAAATTTAGGGTATGTGCGGTCATACGGGTAAATTTCCCGATCGTACAGAGCAGGATAAATTAGGTACATGATCGATTAATTGTTACGCTATTTCTGTCATCATATAATCAAAATATTGATAAAAACTCGTTAAAAACTTTTGTAACAACGGTTTTGGTCGACACTGGGTTCAACTGGGGTTGGGGTGTTAAAATAAAAATAAAATAAAAAAAACAAAGTTTGGAGTACTACATTCGGGGGAATTGAGTGACTAAGCGGGGGATATAAGTCTGAAATTGACAATAAGTTTTTCGTAAGCACTTTGCTTTTTTTTTTTTTTTTTTTTTTTTTTTTTAAAGATTGCTTGTCACACTACTTAGAACAAAAACTAAAAAAAAGTTGAAACAAAACGGAGGGACGGCATGTTCCTCATATACATTACAATAATTACCAAAATCGTTACAAACAATTGTAAAAACGGTTTTGTGGCAATTAATGAATTACATAACTATATATCTATATACGTAACAATGGCATGAAAAGAAAAGACAGATAGGTCAATTTTCTTCTCACAAACACAAAAAAAGGTTGAATTAAATTCTTTTGAACAACAAAAAAAGGTTGAATTAAATTCTTAAATTACATTTTCTTAAATTACAAGGAGAAAGTTGAATTCAATTGACTGCATTGAAAACTAACTTGGGGCTCGAAATAAAAATGACTTGGAATAAATCTCTCTGACTTGGAATAAATCTCTCTAACTTCAAATAAATCTCTCTGACTTGAAATAAATCTCTCTGACTTGAAATAAATCTCTGACTTCAAGTAAAACTCTGACTTGAGCTAAAACTCTCTGACTTCAAATAAAACTCTCTGACTTGAAGGAAATCTCTGGGGCGGTTGTCCCTCTTGGATGCAAACTATTGAAACTGAAAACTGATTTGCAACTTATTTGCAAATAAAACTGACTCGAAACTACTTCGAGTATCTTTATAAATCTCTGTGGTTTGGTTGTCCCTCTTGGATGCAACCTTCTGACTTGACCTCTTATCAAGTATTCTGAACTGAAAATGAAACTAAACTGTCTAACTTGAGCGCTTGTCAAGTATCTTGAAACTTAAACTGTCTAACTTGAACGCTTGTCAAGTAAAGATTAACTAAAAATGGAAAATGACTGCATTTGATCTTTATCAAGTGGAGACGATTAACCTCTGTTTTGGTTGACCCTCTTGGTGCAACCGACTGACTTGAAAAACTGACTTCAAAATTACTTCAAGTATCTCTCTAAATCTATAAACTCTCTCTAAACTCTGTAAACTCTCTCTCTCTTAATTTGCAAGTCAATTCAATTCAGTAATTGAAGAAAAATTTGCAAACAAAAATAAAAAAAATGTAAACAATATTTCATTCTAATGTACGGGAAGGTACATAAAATAAAATTATTCTATACTGAATATAACAGAAAATAACTGAAATTCTCTCTGAAATTAATTCTCTCTGAAATTAATTCTCTGTTACAATAAACTTTCTGTTACAATAAACTTTCTGTTACAATAAACTTTCTGTTACAATAAACTCTCTTACAATAACTGTTTCACTAAAAAAAAGTGTATCACTGGTGTATGGAATGTTCACTGTTTCTTGTAAATTCTGACTTAATATTCATTATTAACTGTTAATAATACGGACTTTTCAAATGTTTATAAATTTCTTAAAAAAACAAAATGTACTTAACAAAATTTTCTATGGGGAAAATCCTCGAGACGTGTCCTGAAGACGTCTTGTTGGCTACTTGTTCCTGGATGAAAACTAGGCGTGAAGAACTTGGAGTCGTGACACACCGGTCAAGGGTGGATGTTACGAACTAGAAGTCGTGACACGCCGGTCGACTGGTTTTATCCTGATGCAGGGTAATTTCTATCTTGGCCAAAGAGTGGCCTCTTCTTAAAATAATCTTCTTAAAATCTTCTTTTTATCCTGATGCAGGGTAATTTCTATTCTTGGCCAAAGAGTGGCCTCTTCTTAAAAATCTTCTTGTTAAACATCTTCTTGTTAAACATCTTCTTGTTAAACATCTTCTTGTTAAACATCTTCTGGTTAAAATCTTCTGGTTAAAATATTCTGGTTAAAATCTTCTGGTTAAAATCTTCTTGTTAAACATCTTCTTGTTAAACATCTTCTTTTGATCCTGATGTAGGGTCGCCAATTGTTAACCCCCTTTATGGCCCTGAGTCGGTTCGGATTCGACGAGGGGGTTCTGGTTCGGAGGCAAGCAACGGATGTTTCTTCTTTATACTTTTCTATAATTCTTTCTAATTCTTTTCTCTCGCTTTATGGGGTCGACACTCTGTTAATTCTTTTCTTCCAATAATAGAAGATAGCCCAACTCGAGGGGGAAAATAAAAACTTTCTCTTACTTTGGTTTACTTCTTAAAAATTACAGTTAGTACTCTGAATTTACAAGGATAGAGGTTCGACCTCTTTCGACCATGGCTCAGGCCGGAATCTAAAAATATTAAGAAGGCAAGGGGCCTCTGCCCCCTCCTAATGAGGTGCTAATCTGAAGTACAATGATGAAGTGCTAATCAGAAGTCTAATGCAGAAGTGAAGTAATTTTATAAGTACAGTATAATATAGTCTGATGTTTGGGGGAGACAATCGAAGGTTAAGTTTCCCCCCTTTTTAAATACATGATCAGATGTTTTTTTTTTGAAAGATTTCAACTAAAAAGAATAAAAAAAATAAAAATAAAAAAGAACAACTATCGCTGATTCTACATTCCTGAAAGCGATATAATTTCGTATTAGCACATAAGCACAATTTTGAGTACATGACTGAGTACGTATTAATTTTGGTTCATTACAATTACGATTACAATTACCAATTAATTCATATTCACTCATTGTTTAATTACACTTCTATTAAAGTACATTACATCAATTACATTATATTAAAGGATTACATTTAATTACAATTTTAGCAAATTGTTAATTGACATATCTACTACTGAAATAATCTAAGTAGGTGATACCATTGATATAATGAAGGTGAGTTAACCGTTGTTCTATAATTTAAAGGGGATTAACAACAATGTTATATATTTATAGTTAACAATAATTACGCCAAATTATGTTAAATAATATTAGAACCTGGTTGGTTATCAGAGTTTGAAAGTCTAATTAGCCAGCGATGAGGAAAGCGGAGGAAAATACGATATTTTTTTAATTGGAAGTACACGGATATTTATGATAACGTAATACATAAGTAATACAGAATTTGAATGACAGTTAGGTAGAAATAGTAAGTACAAGTAATGAGAACGGGGATAACTATGTGACGTAAGCCGATAACGAACTAGTGGCCAGGCAGAGAAACAATACAGTATATTATAATAACATAACACATAATATAACATAACACATGATAATGTTATATATTCGAATCAAAGCGAAAGGAGACTTTTTAACTTTGAGCGTTCGAATTCTGCTGCGATGAGCGGAATGTGATCTTGCTAAGCATTTATTCGAGTTCATCTCGGGAGGTCAATATAATTAAAAATAAAAATGAAAAAAATAATACGAGAACGTTTTTTCGCGTTCCCGAACGAACTGCGAAAGTTTTGCATTTCATGATTGACACGAGTAAAGATGATTATTTAATAAAAATTACATACGATAATGGTCAAGCTAAAATATGGACGTATGGGGGCGGGGATGAGATGCAAGACAATTCATAATTAATTATAATAACTTTTATAACAAATGGAAAATGGATGATGGATACGACTAAACCATAGAAAGGGTAGATCGTAGGGTTGTGACATGAACAAAAATAGGAAGCTACAAGTAAAATTATTATCCAAACTCGCGTTAAGCGATTTTGGTTCTTATGTAAAAATGGACAATGAATTCATATAATGATGGTGTAGGAATTGTTCATTGCTCACTTTTTACATTACTCTCCCCTTTTAAAAATGATATTTATACAATAATTTAATAGGGTACCATTAATACAATACAAATGAGAAAAAACATCCTAACAGGGTACCATTAATAAAATACAATGAGAAAATAACATCTTAACAGGGTACCATTAGTTACAATACAAATTTTATACAGAACGATTTCGCGTGGTCGAGTATAATGCAGAGTATCGAAAAAAAATTTAAAATGACACTTGCTTACAAAAATATTAAAAAATCAAAGATTAATACTTTAATTTAGATAAACAATTAAGCTAGACAAAGAATGATATTGTAAAATTTTTAGCAAAATTTTATTATTATTTTTTTTCTGTGGGGAAAATTACATTCACAATGAATAGGTAAGAGGGAAAATATAAATCGTACAATCTATAAACTAATTTTTATTGACTAGTGTAGGTAAAAATAGAATTACGTAATGGATGATGTATAGACCTGTGGTCTAGTGTGTATTTTTGTGCTAGGTATAAAGTGTGTAGCTGATAATTTCGAGACAGATTTAAATTCGACTACTAAAATTCATAACCATATACTGTAGTAGTATGTCAATTTGACTATAATTTTCGTTTGATACCTTACAAATGGTACAATAACAATTTAAGGACAGTTACTCACGATTAATTGAACAAAATAAAATTAAAATACAAATTAAAAATATGAATCAATGATGAATTTTAACGAGCTAACATAATTTATAATACTCTTAAAAAATAAAAGTAAATCGAATCATAGATAAATTTCAATCAAGAATAAAAAAGTTATTGAAATGAAAGGGAAGCATTTCGAACAATCTTTTCTTTTAATAATTTCAATTGAATTTTATATTAAAAATTATTTTTATATAATAAAAAATATTTAAAAAGGTTTAATAATTTTTGCAGGTTAAGTAGAAAAATCATACTCTTTCGTTGAATGTTGATAGAATTTTGAATTATTTGATATTTTAGTCTGAAAACTTGTTTGCATATAGACAAATACATCCGTTTTATTGTGTAGAAGTTTTACTAAAGATTAAATGGCTGAAATTTAGGGTATGTGCGGTCATACGGGTAAATTTCCCGATCGTACAGAGCAGGATAAATTAGGTACATGATCGATTAATTGTTACGCTATTTCTGTCATCATATAATCAAAATATTGATAAAAACTCGTTAAAAAACTTTTGTAACAACGGTTTTGGTCGACACTGGGTTCAACTGGGGTTGGGGTGTTAAAATAAAAATAAAAAATAAAAAACAAAGTTTGGAGTACTACATTCGGGGGAATTGAGTGACTAAGCGGGGGATATAAGTCTGAAATTGACAATAAGTTTTTCGTAAGCACTTTTTTTTTTTTTTTTTTTTTTTTTTTTTTTTAAAGATTGCTTGTCACACTACTTAGAACAAAAACTAAAAAAAAGTTGAAACAAAACGGAGGGACGGCATGTTCCTCATATACATTACAATAATTACCAAAATCGTTACAAACAATTGTAAAAACGGTTTTGTGGCAATTAATGAATTCATAATAATATAATCTATATACGTAACAATGGCATGAAAAGAAAAGACAGATAGGTCAATTTTCTTCTCACAAACACAAAAAAGGTTGAATTAAATTCTTTTGAACAACAAAAAAAGGTTGAATTAAATTCTTAAATTACATTTTCTTAAATTACAAGGAAAAGTTGAATTCAATTGACTGCATTGAAAACTAACTTGGGGCTCGAAATAAAAATGACTTGGAATAAATCTCTCTGACTTGGAATAAATCTCTCTAACTTCAAATAAATCTCTCTGACTTGAAATAAATCTCTCTGACTTGAAATAAATCTCTGACTTCAAGTAAAACTCTGACTTGAGCTAAAACTCTCTGACTTCAAATAAAACTCTCTGACTTGAAGGAAATCTCTGGGGCGGTTGTCCCTCTTGGATGCAAACTATTGAAACTGAAAACTGATTTGCAACTTATTTGCAATAAAACTGACTCGAAACTACTTCGAGTATCTTTATAAATCTCTGTGGTTTGGTTGTCCTCTTGGATGCAACCTTCTGACTTGACCTCTTATCAAGTATTCTGAACTGAAAATGAAACTAAACTGTCTAACTTGAGCGCTTGTCAAGTATCTTGAAACTTAAACTGTCTAACTTGAACGCTTGTCAAGTAAAGATTAACTAAAAATGGAAAATGACTGCATTTGATCTTTATCAAGTGGAGACGATTAACCTCTGTTTTGGTTGACCCTCTTGGTGCAACCGACTGACTTGAAAAACTGACTTCAAAATTACTTCAAGTATCTCTCTAAATCTATAAACTCTCTCTAAACTCTGTAAACTCTCTCTCTCTTAATTTGCAAGTCAATTCAATTCAGTAATTGAAGAAAAATTTGCAAACAAAAATAAAAAAAATGTAAACAATATTTCATTCTAATGTACGGGAAGGTACATAAAATAAAATTATTCTATACTGAATATAACAGAAAATAACTGAAATTCTCTCTGAAATTAATTCTCTCTGAAATTAATTCTCTGTTACAATAAACTTTCTGTTACAATAAACTTTCTGTTACAATAAACTTTCTGTTACAATAAACTCTCTTACAATAACTGTTTCACTAAAAAAAAGTGTATCACTGGTGTATGGAATGTTCACTGTTTCTTGTAAATTCTGACTTAATATTCATTATTAACTGTTAATAATACGGACTTTTCAAATGTTTATAAATTTCTTAAAAAACAAATGTACTTAACAAAATTTTCTATGGGGAAAATCCTCGAGACGTGTCCTGAAGACGTCTTGTTGGCTACTTGTTCCTGGATGAAAACTAGGCGTGAAGAACTTGGAGTCGTGACACACCGGTCAAGGGTGGATGTTACGAACTAGAAGTCGTGACACGCCGGTCGACTGGTTTTATCCTGATGCAGGGTAATTTCTATCTTGGCCAAAGAGTGGCCTCTTCTTAAAATAATCTTCTTAAAATCTTCTTTTTATCCTGATGCAGGGTAATTTCTATTCTTGGCCAAAGAGTGGCCTCTTCTTAAAAATCTTCTTGTTAAACATCTTCTTGTTAAACATCTTCTTGTTAAACATCTTCTTGTTAAACATCTTCTGGTTAAAATCTTCTGGTTAAAATATTCTGGTTAAAATCTTCTGGTTAAAATCTTCTTGTTAAACATCTTCTTGTTAAACATCTTCTTTTGATCCTGATGTAGGGTCGCCAATTGTTAACACCCCCTTTATGGCCCTGAGTCGGTTCGGATTCGACGAGGGGGTTCTGGTTCGGAGGCAAGCAACGGATGTTTCTTCTTTATACTTTTCTATAATTCTTTCTAATTCTTTTCTCTCGCTTTATGGGGTCGACACTCTGTTAATTCTTTTCTTCCAATAATAGAAGATAGCCCAACTCGAGGGGGAAAATAAAAACTTTCTCTTACTTTGGTTTACTTCTTAAAAAATTACAGTTAGTACTCTGAATTACAAGGATAGAGGTTCGAACCTCTTTCGACCATGGCTCAGGCCGGAATCTAAAAATATTAAGAAGGCAAGGGGCCTCTGCCCCTCCTAATGAGGTGCTAATTCTGAAGTACAATGAAGTGCTAATCAGAAGTCTAATGCAGAAGTGAAGTAATTTTATAAGTACAGTATAATATAGTCTGATGTTTGGGGGAGACAATCGAAGGTTAAGTTTCCCCCTTTTTAAATACATGATCAGATGTTTTTTTTTTGAAAGATTTCAACTAAAAAGTAAAAAAAAATAAAAATAAAAAAGAACAACTATCGCTGATTCTACATTCCTGAAAGCGATAAATTTCGTATTGCACATAAGCACAATTTTGAGTACATGACTGAGTACGTATTAATTTTGGTTCATTACAATTACGATTACAATTACCAATTAATTCATATTCACTCATTGTTTAATTACACTTCTATTAAAGTACATTACATCAATTACATTATATTAAAGGATTACATTAATTACAATTTTAGCAAATTGTTAATTGACATATCTACTACTGAAATAATCTAAGTAGGTGATAGCATTGATATAATGAAGGTGAGTTAACCGTTGTTCTATAATTTAAAGGGGATTAACAACAATGTTATATATTTATAGTTAACAATATTACGCCAAATTATGTTAAATAATATTAGAACCTGGTTGGTTATCAGAGTTTGAAAGTCTAATTAGCCAGCCGATGAGGAAAAGCGGAGGAAAATACGATATTTTTTTAATTGGAAGTACACGGATATTTATGATAACGTAATACATAAGTAATACAGAATTTGAATGACAGTTAGGTAGAAATAGTAAGTACAAGTAATGAGAACGGGGATAACTATGTGACGTAAGCCGATAACGACTAGTGGCAGGCAGAGAAAACATACAGTATATTATATAACATAACACATAATATAAACATAACACATGATAATGTTATATATTCGAATCAAGCGAAAGGAGGACTTTTTAACTTTGAGCGTTCGAATTCTGAGCGATGAGCGGAATGTGATCTTGCTAAGCATTTATTCGAGTTCATCTCGGGAGGTCAATATAATTAAAAATAAAAATGAAAAACATAATACGAGAACGTTTTTTCGCGTTCCCGAACGAACTGCGAAAGTTTTGCATTTCATGATTGACACGAGTAAAGATGATTATTTAATAAAATTACATACGATAATGGTCAAGCTAAAATATGACGTATGGGGCGGGGATGAGATGCAAGACAATTCATAATTAATTATATAACTTTTATAACAAATGGAAAAATGGTGATGGATACGACTAAACCATAGAAAGGGTAGATCGTAGGGTTGTGACATGACAAAAATAGGAAGCTACAAGTAAAATATATCCAAACTCGCGTTAAGCGATTTTGGTTCTTATGAAAATGGACAATGAATTAATAATGATGGTGTAGGAATTGTTCATGCTCACTTTGTACATTACTTCCCCTTTTAAAAATGATATTTATACAATAATTTAATAGGGACCATTAATACAATACAAAATGAGAAAATAACATCCCTAACGGTACCATAATAAAATACAATGAGAAAATAAACATCTTAACAGGGTACCATTAGTTACACTACAATTTTATACAGAACGATTTCGCGTGGTCGAGTATAATGCAGGTATCGAAAAATTTTAAAATGACACTTTGCTTACAAAAATATTAAAAAATCAAAGATTAATACTTTAATTTAGATAAACAATTAAGCTAGACAAAGAATGATATTGTAAAATTTTTAGCAAAATTTTATTATTATTTTTTTCTGTGGGGAAATTACATTCACAATGAATAGGTAAGAGGGAAAAAATAATCGTACAATCTATAAACTAATTTTTATTGACTAGTGTAGGTAAAAATAGAATACGTAATGGATGATGTATAGACCTGTGTCTAGTGTTGATTTGTGTACTAGGTATAAAGTGTGTAGCTGATAATTTCGAGACAGATTTAAATTCGACTACTAAAACATACCATATACTGTAGTAGTATGTCAATTTGACTATAATTTTCGTTTGATACCTACAAATGGTACAATAACAATTTAAGGACAGTTACTCACGATTAATTGAACAAAATAAATTAAAATACAAATTAAAAATATGAATCAATGATGAATTTTAAACGAGCTAACATAATTTTATAATACTCTTAAAAAATAAAAGTAAATCGAATCATAGATAAATTTCAATCAAGAATAAAAAAAAGTTATTGGAAATGAAAGGGAAGCATTTCGAACAATCTTTTCTTTAATAATTTCAATTGAATTTTATATTAAAAATTATTTTTTATATAATAAAAAAATATTTAAAAAGGTTTAATAATTTTTGCAGGTTAAGTAGAAAAATCATACTCTTTCGGAATGTTGATAGAATTTTGAATTATTTGATATTTTAGTCTGAAACTTGTTGCATATAGACATACATCCGTTTTATTGTGTAGAAGTTTTACTAAAGATTAATGGCTGAAATTTAGGGTATGTGCGGTCATACGGGTAAATTTCCCGATCGTACAGAGCAGATAATTAGGTACATGATCGATTAATTGTTACGCTATTTCTGTCATCATATAATCAAAAATATTGATAAAAACTCGTTAAAAACTTTTGTAACAACGGTTTTGGTCGACACGGGTTCAACTGGGGTTGGGGTGTTAAAATAAAAATAAAATAAAAAAACAAAGTTTGGAGTACTACATTCGGGGGAATTGAGTGACTAAGCGGGGGATATAAGTCTGAAATTGACAATAAGTTTTCGTAAACACTTTGCTTTTTTTTTTTTTTTTTTTTTTTTTTTTTTTTAAAGATTGCTTGTCACACTACTTAGAACAAAAACTAAAAAAAAGTTGAAACAAACGGAGGGACGGCATTTCCTCATATACATTACAATAATTACCAAAATCGTTACAAACAATGTAAAAACGGTTTTGTGGCAATTAATGAATTACATAACTATATATCTTATACGTAACAATGGCATGAAAGAAAAGACAGATAGGTCAATTTCTTCTCACAAACACAAAAAAGGTTGAATTTAAATTCTTTTAACAACAAAAAAGGTTGAATTAATTCTAAATTACATTTTCTTAAATTACAAGGAGAAAGTTGAATTCAATTGATTGCATTGAAAACTAACTTGGGGCTCGAAATAAAATGACTTGGAATAAATCTCTCTGACTTGGAAATAAATCTCTCTAACTTCAATAAATCTCTCTGACTTGAAATAAATCTCTCTGACTTGAAATAAATCTCTGACTTCAAGTAAACTCTGACTTCAGCTAAAACTCTCTGACTTCAAATAAAACTCTCTGACTTTGAAGGAAATCTCTGGGGCGGTTTGTCCCTCTGATGCAACCTATTGAAACTGAAACTGATTTGCAACTTATTTGCAAATAAAACTGACTCGAAACTACTTCGAGTATCTTTATAATCTCTGTGGTTTGGTTGTCCCTCTTGGATGCAACCTTCTGACTTGACCTCTTATCAAGTATTCTGAACTGAAAATGAAACTAAACTGTCTAACTTGAGCGCTTGTCAAGTATCTTGAAACTTAACTGTCTAACTTGAACGCTTGTCAAGTAAAGATTAACTAAAAATGGAAAATGACTGCATTTGATCTTTATCAAGTGAGACGATTACCTCTGTTTTGGTTGACCCTCTTGGTGCAACCGACTGGACTTGAAAAACTGACTTCAAAATTACTTCAAGTATTCTCTAAATCTATAAACTCTCTCTAAACTCTGTAAACTCTCTCTCTCTTATTTGCAAGTCAATTCAATTCAGTAATTGAAGAAAATTTGCAAACAAAAATAAAAAAAATGTAACAATATTTCATTCTAATGTACGGGAAGGTACATAAAATAAAATTATTCTACAGGTGGGCCGTAAGTTTCCATACATAGGAAAAATAAACATTTTTTTATGGACAACCATTTTTATTTATATAATATGCTCTACATGGTTGCCATTGTTTTGAAAACACATTTCAATACGTGTTCCCCACTGTTGATGAACACGCATTAGCACAGTTAACATTATGCTTGTAATGGCATTGGTGATACGTTCCTTTAGATGATTTATGTCTCGTATCTTTTCCTGATACACCATGGCCTTCAAGTGCCCCCAAAGATAGAAATCAAGGGGGGTGAGATCTGGGGATCTGGGAGGCCACTCCACAGGACCACGCCGACCAATCCAAGCATCCAGAAACTGCTGATCCAAATACCGACGCACGTGAACCATAATGAGGTGGAGCTCCATCTTGCTGGAAGTAAATTGGGAAGTTACCTTCCTCGTTTAGCAGGGATGGGAAAATCTCTTCTTGCAACATGTTAAGATACCTTTCGGCATTAAGATTTCCACTGACAAAAATTGGTCCAATAATTCTGTCACCCCATATCCCGGCCCACACCATCACTTTACCGGCACCTTGCATCTTCGTCGGACTCAGCCAGTTAGGGTTAGCATTACTCCAGTAACGTATGTTTTGCCGATTAACCTCTCCATTGACGTAAAAATTTGCTTCATCAGTAAACAAGATCTTACAAACGCATATTCTTAGGGTATCTGAAACATAAAAACAAACGTTTAAATTTTCCTATGTATGGAAACTTACGGCCCACCCTGTATACTGAATATAACAGTGAAAATAACTGAAATTCTCTCTGAAATTAATTCTCTCTGAAATTAATTCTCTGTTACAATAAACTTTCTGTTACAATAAACTTTCTGTTACAATAAACTTTCTGTTACAATAAACTCTCTTACAATAACTGTTTCACTAAAAAAAAGTGTATCACTGGTGTATGGAATGTTCACTGTTTCTTGTAAATTCTGACTTAATATTCATTATTAACTGTTAATAATACGGACTTTTCAAATGTTTAGAAATTTCTTAAAAAAACAAAATACTTAACAAAATTTTCTATGGGGAAAATCCTCGAGACGTGTCCTGAAGACGTCTTGTTGGCTACTTGTTCCTGGATGAAAACTAGGCGTGAAGAACTTGGAGTCGTGACACACCGGTCAAGGGTGGATGTTACGAACTAGAAGTCGTGACACGCTGGTCGACTGGTTTTATCCTGATGCAGGGTAATTTCTATCTTGGCCAAAGAGTGGCCTCTTCTTAAAATAATCTTCTTAAAATCTTCTTTTTATCCTGATGCAGGGTAATTTCTATTCTTGGCCAAAGAGTGGCCTCTTCTTAAAAATCTTCTTGTTAAACATCTTCTTGTTAAACATCTTCTTGTTAAACATCTTCTTGTTAAACATCTTCTGGTTAAAATCTTCTGGTTAAAATATTCTGGTTAAAATCTTCTGGTTAAAATCTTCTTGTTAAACATCTTCTTGTTAAACATCTTCTTTTGATCCTGATGTAGGGTCGCCAATTGTTAACCCCCCCTTTATGGCCCTGATTCGGTTCGGATTCGACGAGGGGGTTCTGGTTCGGAGGCAAGCAACGGATGTTTCTTTTTTATACTTTTCTATAATTCTTTCTAATTCTTTTCTCTCGCTTTATGGGGTCGACACTCTGTTAATTCTTTTCTTCCAATAATAGAAGATAGCCCAACTCGAGGGGAAAATAAAAACTTTCTCTTACTTTGGTTTACTTCTTAAAAATTACAGTTAGTACTCTGAATTTACAAGGATAGAGGTTCGACCTCTTTCGACCATGGCTCAGGCCGGAATCTAAAAATATTAAGAAGGCAAGGGGCCTCTGCCCCCTCCTAATGAGGTGCTAATCTGAAGTACAATGATGAAGTGCTAATCAGAAGTCTAAAGCAGAAGTGAAGTAATTTTATAAGTACAGTATAATATAGTCTGATGTTTGGGGGAGACAATCGAAGGTTAAGTTTCCCCCCTTTTTAAATACATGATCAGATGTTTTTTTTTTGAAAGATTTCAACTAAAAAGAATAAAAAAAATAAAAATAAAAAAGAACAACTATCGCTGATTCTACATTCCTGAAAGCGATATAATTTCGTATTAGCACATAAGCACAATTTTGAGTACATGACTGAGTACGTATTAATTTTGGTTCATTACAATTACGATTACAATTACCAATTAATTCATATTCACTCATTGTTTAATTACACTTCTATTAAAGTACATTACATCAATTACATTATATTAAAGGATTACATTTAATTACAATTTTAGCAAATTGTTAATTGACATATCTACTACTGAAATAATCTAAGTAGGTGATACCATTGATATAATGAAGGTGAGTTAACCGTTGTTCTATAATTTAAAGGGGATTAACAACAATGTTATATATTTATAGTTAACAATAATTACGCCAAATTATGTTAAATAATATTAGAACCTGGTTGGTTATCAGAGTTTGAAAGTCTAATTAGCCAGCGATGAGGAAAGCGGAGGAAAATACGATATTTTTTTAATTGGAAGTACACGGATATTTATGATAACGTAATACATAAGTAATACAGAATTTGAATGACAGTTAGGTAGAAATAGTAAGTACAAGTAATGAGAACGGGGATAACTATGTGACGTAAGCCGATAACGAACTAGTGGCCAGGCAGAGAAACAATACAGTATATTATAATAACATAACACATAATATAACATAACACATGATAATGTTATATATTCGAATCAAAGCGAAAGGAGACTTTTTAACTTTGAGCGTTCGAATTCTGCTGCGATGAGCGGAATGTGATCTTGCTAAGCATTTATTCGAGTTCATCTCGGGAGGTCAATATAATTAAAAATAAAAATGAAAAAAATAATACGAGAACGTTTTTTCGCGTTCCCGAACGAACTGCGAAAGTTTTGCATTTCATGATTGACACGAGTAAAGATGATTATTTAATAAAAATTACATACGATAATGGTCAAGCTAAAATATGGACGTATGGGGGCGGGGATGAGATGCAAGACAATTCATAATTAATTATAATAACTTTTATAACAAATGGAAAATGGATGATGGATACGACTAAACCATAGAAAGGGTAGATCGTAGGGTTGTGACATGAACAAAAATAGGAAGCTACAAGTAAAATTATTATCCAAACTCGCGTTAAGCGATTTTGGTTCTTATGTAAAAATGGACAATGAATTCATATAATGATGGTGTAGGAATTGTTCATTGCTCACTTTTTACATTACTCTCCCCTTTTAAAAATGATATTTATACAATAATTTAATAGGGTACCATTAATACAATACAAATGAGAAAATAACATCCTAACAGGGTACCATTAATAAAATACAATGAGAAAATAACATCTTAACAGGGTACCATTAGTTACAATACAAATTTTATACAGAACGATTTCGCGTGGTCGAGTATAATGCAGAGTATCGAAAAAATTTTTAAAATGACACTTGCTTACAAAAATATTAAAAAATCAAAGATTAATACTTTAATTTAGATAAACAATTAAGCTAGACAAAGAATGATATTGTAAAATTTTTAGCAAAATTTTATTATTATTTTTTTTCTGTGGGGAAAATTACATTCACAATGAATAGGTAAGAGGGAAAAATATAAATCGTACAATCTATAAACTAATTTTTATTGACTAGTGTAGGTAAAAATAGAATTACGTAATGGATGATGTATAGACCTGTGGTCTAGTGTGTATTTTTGTGTACTAGGTATAAAGTGTGTAGCTGATAATTTCGAGACAGATTTAAATTCGACTACTAAAATTCATAACCATATACTGTAGTAGTATGTCAATTTGACTATAATTTTCGTTTGATACCTTACAAATGGTACAATAACAATTTAAGGACAGTTACTCACGATTAATTGAACAAAATAAAATTAAAATACAAATTAAAAATATGAATCAATGATGAATTTTAACGAGCTAACATAATTTTATAATACTCTTAAAAAATAAAAGTAAATCGAATCATAGATAAATTTCAATCAAGAATAAAAAAGTTATTGAAATGAAAGGGAAGCATTTCGAACAATCTTTTCTTTTAATAATTTCAATTGAATTTTATATTAAAAATTATTTTTATATAATAAAAAATATTTAAAAAGGTTTAATAATTTTTGCAGGTTAAGTAGAAAAATCATACTCTTTCGTTGAATGTTGATAGAATTTTGAATTATTTGATATTTTAGTCTGAAAACTTGTTTGCATATAGACAAATACATCCGTTTTATTGTGTAGAAGTTTTACTAAAGATTAAATGGCTGAAATTTAGGGTATGTGCGGTCATACGGGTAAATTTCCCGATCGTACAGAGCAGGATAAATTAGGTACATGATCGATTAATTGTTACGCTATTTCTGTCATCATATAATCAAAATATTGATAAAAACTCGTTAAAAACTTTTGTAACAACGGTTTTGGTCGACACTGGGTTCAACTGGGGTTGGGGTGTTAAAATAAAAATAAAATAAAAAAAACAAAGTTTGGAGTACTACATTCGGGGGAATTGAGTGACTAAGCGGGGGATATAAGTCTGAAATTGACAATAAGTTTTTCGTAAGCACTTTGCTTTTTTTTTTTTTTTTTTTTTTTTTTTTTAAAGATTGCTTGTCACACTACTTAGAACAAAAACTAAAAAAAAGTTGAAACAAAACGGAGGGACGGCATGTTCCTCATATACATTACAATAATTACCAAAATCGTTACAAACAATTGTAAAAACGGTTTTGTGGCAATTAATGAATTACATAACTATATATCTATATACGTAACAATGGCATGAAAAGAAAACAGATAGGTCAATTTTCTTCTCACAAACACAAAAAAAGGTTGAATTAAATTCTTTTGAACAACAAAAAAAGGTTGAATTAAATTCTTAAATTACATTTTCTTAAATTACAAGGAGAAAGTTGAATTCTATTGACTGCATTGAAAACTAACTTGGGGCTCGAAATAAAAATGACTTGGAATAAATCTCTCTGACTTGGAATAAATCTCTCTAACTTCAAATAAATCTCTCTGACTTGAAATAAATCTCTCTGACTTGAAATAAATCTCTGACTTCAAGTAAAACTCTGACTTGAGCTAAAACTCTCTGACTTCAAATAAAACTCTCTGACTTGAAGGAAATCTCTGGGGCGGTTGTCCCTCTTGGATGCAACCTATTGAAACTGTAAACTGATTTGCAACTTATTTGCAAATAAAACTGACTCGAAACTACTTCGAGTATCTTTATAAATCTCTGTGGTTTGGTTGTCCCTCTTGGATGCAACCTTCTGACTTGACCTCTTATCAAGTATTCTGAACTGAAAATGAAACTAAACTGTCTAACTTGAGCGCTTGTCAAGTATCTTGAAACTTAAACTGTCTAACTTGAACGCTTGTCAAGTAAAGATTAACTAAAAATGGAAAATGACTGCATTTGATCTTTATCAAGTGGAGACGATTAACCTCTGTTTTGGTTGACCCTCTTGGTGCAACCGACTGACTTGAAAAACTGACTTCAAAATTACTTCAAGTATCTCTCTAAATCTATAAACTCTCTCTAAACTCTGTAAACTCTCTCTCTCTTAATTTGCAAGTCAATTCAATTCAGTAATTGAAGAAAAATTTGCAAACAAAAAATAAAAAAAATGTAAACAATATTTCATTCTAATGTACGGGAAGGTACATAAAATAAAATTATTCTATACTGAATATAACAGTCAAAATAACTGAAATTCTCTCTGAAATTAATTCTCTCTGAAATTAATTCTCTGTTACAATAAACTTTCTGTTACAATAAACTTTCTGTTACAATAAACTTTCTGTTACAATAAACTCTCTTACAATAACTGTTTCACTAAAAAAAAGTGTATCACTGGTGTATGGAATGTTCACTGTTTCTTGTAAATTCTGACTTAATATTCATTATTAACTGTTAATAATACGGACTTTTCAAATGTTTATAAATTTCTTAAAAAAACAAAATGTACTTAACAAAATTTTCTATGGGGAAAATCCTCGAGACGTGTCCTGAAGACGTCTTGTTGGCTACTTGTTCCTGGATGAAAACTAGGCGTGAAGAACTTGGAGTCGTGACACACCGGTCAAGGGTGGATGTTACGAACTAGAAGTCGTGACACGCCGGTCGACTGGTTTTATCCTGATGCAGGGTAATTTCTATCTTGGCCAAAGAGTGGCCTCTTCTTAAAATAATCTTCTTAAAATCTTCTTTTTCCTGATGCAGGGTAATTTCTATTCTTGGCCAAAGAGTGGCCTCTTCTTAAAAATCTTCTTGTTAAACATCTTCTTGTTAAACATCTTCTTGTTAAACATCTTCTTGTTAAACATCTTCTGGTTAAAATCTTCTGGTTAAAATATTCTGGTTAAAATCTTCTGGTTAAAATCTTCTTGTTAAACATCTTCTTGTTAAACATCTTCTTTTGATCCTGATGTAGGGTCGCCAATTGTTAACCCCCCCTTTATGGCCCTGAGTCGGTTCGGATTCGACGAGGGGGTTCTGGTTCGGAGGCAAGCAACGGATGTTTCTTCTTTATACTTTTCTATAATACTTTCTAATTCTTTTCTCTCGCTTTATGGGGTCGACACTCTGTTAATTCTTTTCTTCCAATAATAGAAGATAGCCCAACTCGAGGGGGAAAATAAAAACTTTCTCTTACTTTGGTTTACTTCTTAAAAATTACAGTTAGTACTCTGAATTTACAAGGATAGAGGTTCGACCTCTTTCGACCATGGCTCAGGCCGGAATCTAAAAATATTAAGAAGGCAAGGGGCCTCTGCCCCCTCCTAATGAGGTGCTAATCTGAAGTACAATGATGAAGTGCTAATCAGAAGTCTAATGCAGAAGTGAAGTAATTTTATAAGTACAGTATAATATAGTCTAATGTTTGGGGGAGACAATCGAAGGTTAAGTTTCCCCCCTTTTTAAATACATGATCAGATGTTTTTTTTTTGAAAGATTTCAACTAAAAAGAATAAAAAAAATAAAAATAAAAAAGAACAACTATCGCTGATTCTACATTCCTGAAAGCGATATAATTTCGTATTAGCACATAAGCACAATTTTGAGTACATGACTGAGTACGTATTAATTTTGGTTCATTACAATTACGATTACAATTACCAATTAATTCATATTCACTCATTGTTTAATTACACTTCTATTAAAGTACATTACATCAATTACATTATATTAAAGGATTACATTTAATTACAATTTTAGCAAATTGTTAATTGACATATCTACTACTGAAATAATCTAAGTAGGTGATAGCATTGATATAATGAAGGTGAGTTAACCGTTGTTCTATAATTTAAAGGGGATTAACAACAATGTTATATATTTATAGTTAACAATAATTACGCCAAATTATGTTAAATAATATTAGAACCTGGTTGGTTATCAGAGTTTGAAAGTCTAATTAGCCAGCGATGAGGAAAGCGGAGGAAAATACGATATTTTTTTAATTGGAAGTACACGGATATTTATGATAACGTAATACATAAGTAATACAGAATTTGAATGACAGTTAGGTAGAAATAGTAAGTACAAGTAATGAGAACGGGGATAACTATGTGACGTAAGCCGATAACGAACTAGTGGCCAGGCAGAGAAACAATACAGTATATTATAATAACATAACACATAATATAACATAACACATGATAATGTTATATATTCGAATCAAAGCGAAAGGAGACTTTTTAACTTTGAGCGTTCGAATTCTGCTGCGATGAGCGGAATGTGATCTTGCTAAGCATTTATTCGAGTTCATCTCGGGAGGTCAATATAATTAAAAATAAAAATGAAAAACATAATACGAGAACGTTTTTTCGCGTTCCCGAACGAACTGCGAAAGTTTTGCATTTCATGATTGACACGAGTAAAGATGATTATTTAATAAAAATTACATACGATAATGGTCAAGCTAAAATATGGACGTATGGGGGCGGGGATGAGATGCAAGACAATTCATAATTAATTATAATAACTTTTATAACAAATGGAAAATGGATGATAGATACGACTAAACCATAGAAAGGGTAGATCGTAGGGTTGTGACATGAACAAAAATAGGAAGCTACAAGTAAAATTATTATCCAAACTCGCGTTAAGCGATTTTGGTTCTTATGTAAAAATGGACAATGAATTCATATAATGATGGTGTAGGAATTGTTCATTGTTCACTTTTTACATATATATATATATATATATAGTATACAATAAAAAATAATAATAGTATAAGAAATACACAAATTGAACGAAAAAAATATATATTATATATATATATATATATATATATTTCTCATCAAAAAAATATATATAACTATCTAAATACATACACTTTATATGCAACTGCGCTTAACTAAAATACTAAACTTGCACGTGATCGAGTCTACAGTTACATCTTTGTTGCTTTGCAATATGCAATAAATACGATGTAACATTATTTCAACGCTCAAATTAGAGGGATGCCTATACTCGATGTAAAGGGCCTTCAACTCGTTCAAAACTATTTTTCTGCCCACTTTACATTCGGTTGGCAAGT